>PVKZ01002243.1:0-248335 GCA_004027375.1 Macroglossus sobrinus | reverse complement strand
AGAAAGAAAGAAAGAAAGAAAGAAAGAAAGAAAGAAAGAAAGAAAGAAAGAAAGAAAGAAAGAAAGAAAGAAAGAAAGAAAGAAAGAAAGAAAGATACGAACTTGCCCCAACACCATGATCTTGGACTGCTAGCCTTCCAAATTGAGAAAAAATATATTCTGTTTTTTAAAATACCCTGTCTGTGGTAAGTTGTCATGGAAGCCCTAATAAACTAATACAACATCTTTTCTGACTCACATTTAGATGCTGAGAACTAATTTAGTCTTCAAAGGACCTACACAAAAAGTCTAATTAGGGATTAATGTGGGAAACCCTTTTTTTATTGGTCAATATCACTGAGTTCTCATAGTGAGTAAATAAAATAATGTATATTGCTCACTCTAGGCATAAAATAATAAAGCAATTATAACTAACATTCAGTGAGCATTTTTCTATAAGTCAGGCATGCTTCAAAGAACTTTAGAAGCTATTATTTTGAAATAGCTCTATTTTATAGCTCAGTCCTCAAAATACTCAATGCAATAGATTTACTTTCATATATATTTGCATGTATTGCTACCGCTGCCTTGCAAATAGAAACTATCTCAGATACCTGTCCTAGTTAAATGTAAAATCTGAACAATATTTTAGTTAGTCCTTTTTTAGAAACAAAATCAGAATTTATCTTAAATTTGGGGTTAACTACAGATTTGAGGGGTTTTTCCCCCCTTTTTCATCCTATGTGTGTGTTATTTGCCTTGAGTTGGCTCTGACTCCTGGCAACTCTATAAATGAGTGATGTCCACAATGTCCTGTCTCCACCAGCCCTGCTCAGCAACTGTAGACTTGTGCCTATGCTTCTCATATGGAGTCAATCCATCCCATATTGGTTTTCTTCTTTTACTGCTGTCTTCTATTTTCCCAACATTACCATCTTTTCCAAAGAATCCTGTCTTCTCATGCCTAGGAGGTTAGCTTAAGTTATGCCATTTTTGCCTTCAGCAATATTTCAGACTTAATTTGTTCTCAAACCCACTTGTTCAACTTGCTGGTGGTCCAGGGTATCCATAGTGATCTCCTCCCATTATTTATTTTCTCCTATCAGCCTTCTTCACTGTCCAACTTTCTCATTCATACATACTACTTGAGAATAAGTAGTATGGATAATCTTAGGCTTGGTCTCAAATGACACATCTTTGCTTTTGATTCTTGCACTGCTATCCTGAGTCTCAGGCTTGTCTTGATTTCTTGGTGGCAGCCTCTATTTAAATTGATGACTAAAGCAAGAAAAGCAAAATCTTTAACAATTTCAATGTCTTTATTGTCAGTGTGAGAGCCGTGTATTTCTTCTGCAGTCATGATTTTTTTCTTCTTGCTGTTTTAAATGCAGTTCCACTTTAGCACTTCTTTCACTTTTAGCAGACATCATTTCAAATCACTGTTACTTTCTGTCACTAAGATGGTGTCAGCTTGTTATTGATATTTTATCTACCAATCTTCACTCTTCCTTCTTCTGAGTCTGGCCCAACTTTTTTAATGACATGTTCTGTGTACAGCTTGAACAATTAGGGAGAAAAAAAATGCACCATCTGACACCTTTGCCTGTAGAAAACCATTAAAGCTCTCCACATTCTGTCTTGACAGTGGCTTTTGTCCATAATACAGGTTACACATCAGGACAATCAAGTGCTGAGAAACAACCATTTTTTTCTAGTTGATATCTTTTTCATTTCCTGATATCTGTATTAAAAATAGATATATCTATATTTATGTGTGCATTTATTATTTCTATTGTTAAACAAAAATAATTTTTAACCCCAGGCTTAATCCTCACAAGAATAAAGAAAAACAATTATCAACTAACAAAAAAGAAGGAGGAGGAGGAAGGGATAGAGGTGGAAGAGGAGGAAAGGAAGAATAGAAAAAAAAGAGAAAAAAATTTAAAAATAACATTAAATATGTAATTATTTTACTTTAAATCAGGCAAAATAATCTTTTTTGCTAATTATAATAAAAAATATTGTTGAGGAATGAGCAATCCCTTTAAGAAAAAATAGGTGACAGTTGGAATACACCTTCCACATTACAGTGATCTGTGCAGTATCAGTCACACACAGCTTTGGTTCACAGGTTCAGACTGTCTAACACTAATGCTTAAGGAACACTCTTTAGAAGGTTCTCATTAGGCAACTAAGTGCTTTATACAATGTTAACTATTTTAAGTTCCAATGACACTGAAAACACAGGACATTTTGTTTACCTCTGCAATTGAATCGAAGCACTATCAAACTCTAAAACCACAAAGAATGTCACTTTACACTCTAAGGGATGGGGGTCATGAGATTGTACTGAACGGAGGCCAAAAATAATAAAAATGTTTTAGTAATTTGGTTCTAGTTTAAGAAGTGTGACGGGTACACGTCAGTTGAAACCATATCTTCAAAAGTTTTAAAACGTGGTATGTCACATGTTATGGAATTGGACCAAGGCTTAAAGTTCACCTGGTCAAAAGCATTATACGGAGTCAGAATCCCTGAACAATATCCAAGGAGGAGAGTCCAGTCTCATTTCTACTTCCTGAGGCAGCTATACAACTTCTGAAAAAAATTATTGCCTCATAATTTCTATTCATTAACCATACTTCTGTCTTTTGTTATAAACACAATTCAGTCTTCTGTCTGATAATCTTTTAAAAATTTAGAACTGTCACATTACCCCAAGTTATCTGTTCGATTAATACCCCTCTCAATCCCTTCAACTTTTACTCTACAAAATAGTTGCCAGAACTTTTATATTCTGTTGGTTGTTCTTTATAAATATCTATTCTAATTTGTCAATTATTTTAATGCAACACAAATCTAATTCTGATGTGGAATGTCAGAATGTTGGCCTTGTCATCTTTTATGATATACTCATTGTTGCACTGTTGAAAATCCACCAATGCCTTTGTCAACTAACCTCATCCAAATGTGAATGGAATAGGATAGAGGAAGGTAATACTTTGGTAAATTTAATACTTAAAAGCATGTATTTATAAAATAGATACAGATAGAAATAGATACAGAGAAAAATATATATGTGTAAATTGTACAATTGATTATTCCCTGTTTTAATGTGTCAACTATTCACCTGTTCACCTATATTTCTTAAATGTTTTGTTTACTTATATTTTATGGTCTTTGTTCCCTCCAAAATAAATATACTATGATCCAGTATCTTGAAAATAAAGTTAAAAATAACAATTGTCAATATCTTAAAGCATTTTATTTTTTCTTTTAAGAACAATCTAGAATAATGTATTGATAGAGATAAAATAAATTATGTAGGTCATGAATTTACTAAAAGTATACTTTAATTTTAAAGTATACTTCACACAAACTAGAACAGAGAGAATAAAAAATACAAATAATAACTATTGCTAGTGAAGATGTGGAGAAATTGGGACCCTCATACACTGCTGGTGGGAAATGAAAATGCAAAACCATCTGGCATTTCCTCAGACAATTAAACAGAGCTACCAATGATCCAGTAATTACACTCATAAGGATAAACCCAAGAGGAATGAAAACATATATTCACACAAAAATTTGTATACAAATGTTTATAGCAGTAATATTTATAACAAATAAAAGATGAAACAATGGAAATGCTCATCAACTGATGAATTGATACATAAATGTGGTATATCTAGACAATGATCCATTATTTGGTTATGAAAAGGTATGAAATACTAATACATGCTATAACATGAATGAGCCTTAAAATATACTAAGTGAAAGAAGTCAGTCACGAAAGGCCACGTATTATATGATCACATTTATGTAAAATTCAAAAATAGAGAAATGTATAGAGACAGAAAGTATGTCAGTGTTTCCTGGAGCTGGGAGGTGCCAGGGAGATGTGAAGGTAGGGAGTAATACCAAAAGGGTATGGGTTTTTTGACAAGGTGATGAAAATGTTCTAAAATGGTGATGTTTATGCATATCTGTGACTATATTAAAAATCATTTAATTGTATAATTTAAAAGAGTGAAATGTATGTTATATGAATTATATGTCAACAAAGCTGTTAAAAAACATTCTTAGAAAAGGAAAACAAATTTGTCGAACTTATTCAACAGATATCAAGATCTATAAAGTTATAGTAATAAAGACAGTTTGATGGGTAAATAGACCAATGAAAAAGAATAGAGAATTTAGTAACAGACACATAGACATACCTGATTTACAACAAATGTAGAATAGAAAAAAAATGGCCTTTTAAATAAATAGAGCTGGGTTAATATACTTTAAAAAAGAGTTAATATGACATAGACCCTATTCCAAGGCTCTTATAGTCTTGTTCCATTATTATACATCAAAAAAGGTAAGCTCTGGTATATAAAGGGAAAATTAGGTCTTGACAAACCGATATAGAGTTCTCTGTGCCCTAACCTATGTGAACCTCCCCAAATATTATGAGAGTGCAGAGGGACACTCAAAATAATTTTAACACAATTGAATGGTTTAGAGAATATTTTATTAATTATTAAAATGATTTTTACATTTAAAAAAAGAAAATTGTTTTGAAGGAATAAATTTCTATGTGTTAAATTTAGTTTTTGGTTTCATCACTCTTAATCTGCCTCTTTTCTATAAAAAAATGATCTTTGGCATTTAAAATTTCTTACTACTTGCTGTGTTTTACCATAAACTCAGCTGCTTTCAAATGCATACTGTCAACTTTAAATGTGATAAGCAACTTCACAAGCTTGGATGTTGCCTTAATTTCATGCAGTCATTTTTTTTTTAATAGTTTTCCAACATGCAGATTAAGTACTTTATTCAGTTGCAGATGTTTCTGGAATGGGTTTTTCAGCAAACATGAGCGAAAGTAAATAATTCGTAACGAAGTGCTGACATGTTACTTCTTATGAGCTTCAAGGCCAGGATTCTATCAAGATTATTGTACAGTTGTACCATATATAAGATTCAGATAATTTTTTTTATAGTGGCGTGTGTGTGTGTGTGTGTGTGTGTGTGTGTGTGTGTGTGTGTAAACCTTTTGATCCCCCTCCTCTATAGAGGTTAGGGCAGTCAGCCTCTCTCTTTAAATGGCCATACATACTATCTCTACTCTCTTCACTGATGTATTGGTCATTTTGCTTTGCATTGCCTTATTCAAAACAACCTCAGAAACACTGTCTGTAGAATAAGTAATTAGCATATTACTTAGAAAGTAATATGCTAATACAAATCGAGACATGTTAATATGTTTCTAACCTATAACATAGTAGCTTTTCTTTTGGGCATTTATCATTAAATAATTCTAAAGCAGAAAAATAAATATAATTGCAAGGACATCTGTTTTATTATTACTTATGTTAACCAACAAAATGGAAACAATTTAAATATTCAATAATATGATCATGGGCTGAGGTAGAGTCTAAATTAATAATTACTTATCTATTTGATACAATTATGGTACCATTAGAGAGGATGATATGAAGACTATATAAAAATGTAGAAAATGCTAAAGATGTGTACTAATTCTTATACTAAGAATTATTTTAGTCTAATAATAGTCATGCAGACCTTATTTAGTTTATATAGGTAAACATAAAATAAATTCTAGGATGCTAAAAATCGGATCAGTATTTTTTTTAAATGATTAATACTATATTTGGTAGGTGTATAGTATTTCCCAAGACAAAGTTCAGATGAAATTGTGAGACCAATGAGCTTGCTTCCTTCGTGAGCTTTTGTCAGTTTTGGGCCTTTCAAAACCAAACTTCTCTTATATCATTATCTCAACCTTCCTGTTGGAGGAACCTCTTTATGTATAGATTTTGGAAGTAGTGGCCATTTTTGTACACCCTGGCACTGTCAGGTGGCAGGCATGTGACTGAGGATCAGGCAATCTCAGGCTTTCTCTTAGGCCTATGAATCTTGAATAAATCATGTCACAAAAATGTACTAGTTAGAGATAATGTTCACCAGACTTTTTCTTTAGCATAAACTTCATTATAGGTCCTGTTGTTCAATACTCAGGAGCTCTTTATATTCTGCCAGTTTTTCCCAATTTTTTCCTTTTCTCTCTAAGAAATCTTGAATTGTCTCCTTTACTCATAACCTAGAATTATTTCTGATCTCTAGGCACAAATATGACTTTATGTATTTCAGTTGTTCTAAATTGCATTTTATAGGGAGAATAATAAGTAGAAACTGAGGAGAATGGTATAGTGGTTTAAGAAGAAAGGTAATCGAAATCAAGGAAACCAGAAAGAGAGAACTAAGTTTATAAATTCAGTTTATAAACACGATGAGAGAAATCAGATTTAGAGTGAACCATTTTAGGTAGCTAAGTTAACCTTGATTGAGTCTAAGCAGAAGCTAGTTTAGATTTTTAGAGAATAAATACCTCCTCCTGCCTTAAGATTTTTCAAAATTGTAATGGAGAAAGTCTGTTTCATTTTTATTTTGTTTCGTTTGATTTTCTTTAATTAATGTGTGTGTTGTGGGAAATCGTGGAAGTGTTTTTTTGATAATGACATTGGAAAGCAAAAAAGATTTTCTGCTTAGGCACCCTGGAAAGGGAACTGAAAAGAATAACAGGATGATGTCCTATTTTCCATCTAACACAAGAGTTTAGGCATGACTTCTTATAGAAAGAAAGATATTGGATAAAACTAAACAATTTGTTTTGACAGAAGAAATAAAACACAGATCTAGGACTGTGTATTTCTAGAGTCCAGTGGAGAACATTTAAGACAGATGAGCAGTAGGTCATTATTTACATCCTACAGTCGTTTAGCTCAGAACCTTGCCTGTCTGAATGTTCTGGGCAAGTTCTCTCCGATCACTGCTTTTCCCAGTGAAATCAGAGAAATGACTTTTCTTCTGAGAAAGGTAATTATATGTGTACAGTCTTTCAACTCCTACCTGGCCACATAAGAATGAGTGTTGAGCCTTCCTTACCAAGAGACAAGGAGTCCACGGAGTCTGTGCTGGGCTTATCACTTTGTGTGGGAATATTGTTCCCTCCTTCAGGCTTAATGAATGTTCCTTTGTTCTATAAAAGCATGTGCATCAATGGCCCTTATGTATGCCCTCCCCACTCCCCTTTTTCAGTATGTCAGACTCTGTAGGAGAGTAATTGGGATCCTTCTATTGCAGCACAAATAGTGTGCTTATAGGCCGACTGCCCTGTATCAGATGCTGGGGACACATGCTGACCATGAGGAACTGATGAACTCTACTGGAGCTGATCTTACTGTGTCTCTTCTATTCCGGGTGGCAGGCATTCTGATGATCTTGCTATCGTTCATGGAGCTGGGCAGTGAATGGTGTTCAGCTCGACACATCCCATCTGAACCATGGAGAAGCACGCATGGGGACTGTGGTCATTTATTTTCAGAAAGTTTCTCATTGGCTTTGGCTTCTAAGAAGGAAATTTAATCTCTCAAATATAAATGAGGGAAACTCTGAGAAAAGAAATTATATCCTAAAACAACTGGAGGGGGGATTTCAAACTAATAAAATTTAGATACTAATATTAATGTAACTCTCATTTACACAAAACTTACAATAGGGGAACATTTGGCTTATATTTAGAGGTAACTCTGCTATTATTTTGTCATGGTAACTTATGTTTTTCTAGCCCTCACCAGCTTGAAAATACAACCAAGACTATTTCTCTCTTCCTCATCACACTCTTTCATCTCTCAATACCCAGGCTCATGGAAAACCTAGTCTCAGTCAAATATTGTCACAATATTCTCTAAGGGCTTTTATGTGCTCCCAAATTTTGGCCACCTGGCTGCCATGTGTTTTCATACCAAGTTGAATTCTATAACAGGATTAGATGGTAGTCGTATCCGAGTCCACCTCTGACTCACTAGCTAACAGCAAGATCAATAGGGTCTCTAGATGCTTCTTTATGGTCTGCTGTGAGCTAGTAGTACTATCTTCTCAGGCCCCCATGACTATTCTTCTCTCCATAACCCAATGGCCTTCCATAGTCACCCCCTAAGTCAGGAAACATATTCACTGGCCCCTGTCATCACTTGTTTAAATTCTAGTACTTGTGTTTCTACGTCTTAGGGAGATTTCTGCTCTTACAGCTATTAGAGTGTCTTCTTGTGAAATTCCTGCCTGTGACTAGTCTCAACAGAGGCTTAATCCACAGTTCCACATTTTCTATTTTTTTCTGAACATTTTCTCTCAGATTCATAAAAAGAAACAGAGTTTCAGAGCATCCAGTGTAAAAAGCATGGTTAAATTCAGAAAAAAATTCTAGATCAAAATAATATAGTTCTTCTATTACTATGGAAGACCTTAAAAAATAATGACTCTAAAAGCAAACAGTCATGAAGAATTAATCCTCTTGTAACCCACTTGACAGAGAGCATGAGATGGTTAAACTGAGGGTCTTCAATAAAGCTACAATCCCATGGATATTTCTCTGCTTGCATTGTCCCAGCCAAAACTTTGCTGTTCTTCACTAGAGTGTGTAGCATGTGCTTTCCTATCAGTGCAGAGAACAGAGAGAAGAACGAGCGAGTGCTAGTCACACGTAGCTGAACTCTCCATTTTGTGAGGCATAGAAGTGGTACTCTTCCCAGTGAATCATGAAAGCAGGATGCTATCATCTTGTCAAGGCTATTGGAGAAAACAAACCTCCTTAACAGCAATATAAAAGTCTTGGAGATAAAAGGAAGTGTAAACAATGGCATAAGCACAGCCTGAGAACACAGAACAAATATATTTAGTGAGAACTTGCATAAAAACTAACATCCCAGCATAGATCAGGCTCAGAAAAGACTAGTGTAGGACATTTACAAAAGCATTTATGAGGCCTGGAAAAAGGGAAATCTAGACGTAAGGTTTTCTACTAATTAAATAATGAGAGAAACAGGACTTTATATCTGAACCTTTACTCTTATCCTTCGTATTATTTTGTGTGGCATAAAAATATGCCTTTAAATATATTATAAAAGAATAGAAGTAACTAAAGAATTATCCTCTTGTGACATAAGCCCCAAGGCTTAGATGGATATTGAGGAGACCTTGGGAATTTGAAGGAGGCTCTGATAGAATGGAAATATATAGGTCCTTGATTATTTTGGGAGGTGCCAAATTAAAACGAAGTGAGTTTTGCTACCTTCTTTTTAGGTTTTTTAATATATCGCTACATTCATGTTAGCCCTTAGAAGTGTTGTGTGTGGGGGCGCATGCATGTGCATGCATGTGTGTTTTTTAATAGTTTCACTTACCAGGGGAAAACTGGATTTCTTCTCTCATTTTTCCTTTGAATGTCTTATTAGACATGTATAACTAAAGTTCTCTGTGACCACCAGGCCTAAAACTCACAGGAACAGTACAGACTGGATGGTTCCAACTTTAATGTAGGTGGAAAAGGGGGAGGAGTCTTGGGTAAAGGTCTCAAACTCAGATGCAGATAGGGACCAGATAATTAAACAAGTAAAACAGTGGCTCCATCTACAGGACTCAGCTATTACTCCACTCTAGTGGATTATGGCAGAAACCTGGATTTACTAGAAGAGTCAGAAATTTGGCTTAAAAAAATTTTTTAAATGTAACATGTCAGCTTCTTTTAAAAATCTGCTGTCAGCCAAATAAAACATTTAAAATACAAATTCCAGAGCCCTTTGTTTTGATCACTTGTCTGAGTCAAGAGCTACTTCCTAATGAAGAACAATTTTAGAAAGGAAGTGCTAGATATTGGCATAGGCATCCTTGAGAAGAAAGGGATTTTGGTGAAAATAGTTTTAACTGAAGAGTAAGAGAAGCTACATCTAAAGCTAGAATGTTTACACTGAGGTAGAGGACAACAGAGGACATTCTTATCCTTAAAAACACATTAGCTTTCCTTTTATAACTAACTTATTTTTTTTTAGTAGGAAAATAAACATGCATACATCTGCAAAAGTTTGTATGAGATAAATGGGAAGAGTCTCACTCCAGTCCATCTTCTTACCAGCTCCTTTCTAGGGCTCACATCATTCCAAGGATAATTTCTGAATAAACTGGAATGACTGATGAGCAGCAGTAAACAGTGTTGCAGAAGTGGGGAGAAAACCACCTAAGCTGAAGGGTACTTCTGAGATGATTCAATTGGGTCAGTGAAAAAAAATTACTATTCTTAGCTCACATATTATAAGATGCTAACTCTGAAGAGGGCTGATAAATAAACACCTAGATCGCATGAGGAAGTTACATTGAGTGTATTCTCTGGATTCTAAGCAAGGATTATTGGATAAAGTTCCCAATCAAAAAGCCCTTTCAAGAACTGTTAGAAAGATAGGTAGAAAAATGGATAGATAGATCATGATGATGATGATGATGATGAAGACGACGATGACAACGACGACGATGGTAATGATGAGGATGATGATGATGATAGATAGATAGATAGATAGATAGATAAGCAGAAAGATAAAGTCACAGACATAGAATAGATATAAACACAGATAGTGCCTGACCTTGTCAATCTCAGCATTCATTATTTCCAAGAGAAAACAAATTAATCCCTTTTATAGGATGTTGAGATATATGTCTGTACTCTGTAACATACACTGCCCTTTCATAAGAAGTGTAGATTATGCTAATAGTCATTATTCTCCAAGAATATGAATATGTATAAATTAAAATATGTATGTATGTATGTATGTGTGATTTATCATATAATGAAAATATCCCTTGGAAAAACCTAATCTTGGAGGTAGCTTCTATTAAGGGTGAATATTTCTGACTTGCACATACTTCCTAAAACTTAGTAAAGGGTATGAAATCCAGTAAAACTTTGTTGATTTGATTTATTCTATCTCTGGATCTGCTGACTCTAAAAGGATAATTCACTTGGTCAAGACTCAACACCCAGCAAGGTGATTTATTGACATTTTTAATACACAGTAGAACTATGACTAAAAACAGAGAAAACTGTCCTCAGTAACCTCTTAATTAATTATAGTTTTTAAATAAATTAAATTGATAAATATGTTTTTGACTACCAAGAAAATAAATTTTCATTATAACTGTTCTCAAAATATAAAAAGATACAAAAATAAAAATCCAATAGTTACTATAATCCCTGCACTGAGTGGTAATCTTATTCAACTTTTAAGCTTCCATTTTTTTCATGTCATTTTCATGTTATTTTTCATGTTGTTTCATATTATTCCCAATTATTTTTAAAAATATACAATAACTATATGTATCTAAAATGTTTCCCATCTTTCAGCACATTTCAAGATAAATAAACATTTATAAGAATATGTTTACATAATTTGTTTGATACATTTTTACAAATTTTTCTCAAAAGTTTGTACCAGTTTTATTCTCACCAAAATTATATAAAGATCCCATTAACTCAAACTTTTTAATTTAAAATTTTAGCAGACCTAATTATTACCATAGTAAGGTGGTGGATATTTTGTAAGATAGCTTTAAAAGCAGGAGAAATTTGTGTGATTTTGTAAATGAATTCTTTACATTGCTTAATTTTATTTATACTATCTTGCAAGATCTTATTTTGATGGTATATGGGTAAGCACAGTTATATTTCAAAGAAGAAAAATATGCAACATTGACTTCAAGTTGTCTATTCATATAACATTTTTAGTCTAAAGCCAAATTCAGAATTTTGAAAATATGAACTCACAAGAGCTCACAGGAGTTTAAGAGAACTCAAATAAATATTTGTTTTCAAAGCTATAACTCTTATCGAATCTATTATGCCCACCTGAGGCTCACTCATTGACAAAAGACGTCAGAGCTCTCTAATTTAATCAGTAAAAAAGAAAATGATTATTATTGTTATGCCAGAGGCTTAAGATTTTAAAAAGCTGTACTTTCTTCCACTCAAACTGAAAACTAGACTTCAATAATAATTAGTTTATTTTAAATCATGGATTTCATTAAATCTGAAAAAAAGAGAGCTTTCAATTCGTTGAAATATTAAAGCAAACATTATCTAGTCAGAGAACAAAATATTCCAGAGTCTCTTTTTAAATTCAATTTATGTTAAGTTATGATCAAAGAGCTAAGATTAGAATAAATGACAAAATAGCACAGCAAGAGTCAGATCTTGCATTATAACCAGTCTCTGGCACAGAAACTGTTTTTGCCTCAATTCCTTTTACAGCAAGAAGTATTTATTATGTATACTGGGTGTCAAGTAGTTCTTAGGTTTCTGAGAATGCAAGAATTTATACAATAAGACTTCTGCCTTAGAGTTCCTCATTGCCTAATGAGAGAGCTACCCTGGAAACCAGCTAGCAATACAGTGGAATGTGGACAAGGCTGATTTCATGGTATGAACAAGTAGGAGCCCAGAGGAAAAGCTGAGACAGAGAGATTAAAGCATACTTTCTACAATAGATGGCACCTTAGCCAAGTCTTGAAGAATCTCCTCACAATAAATTTAATCTGAACATGGATAGAAAATGAAAAATAGAAAGATACCTACAAGCTAGTTCTCAAGGTTGAATGCATCTCGGAAATTGAATGTTTTAGACTCTTAACCTTCCAGGGGCAAGGTTACTAGGCAGATTACAAAACATACTGAACACTGGAGAAAGAAAAGGACAAGAGAGAAATAATATAAGTGACTTCATACTGAATCCTAGATTATTCACTATGTTAACTTATTTTTTTCTTCCATATCTCTTTTTTTTCTAGTTTTTTTGAAATGATTGACAGAATTGTACACATTTAAAGTATACAATATGATGATTTGATATACATATATGTTGTGAAAAGTTTATCACAATCAAGTTAATTAGTACATTTATCACATCATATAGTTAACTTTTTTTGTAGTGAGAGGACTTAGCTTAAGATTGACTCTCAGCAAATCTCAAGTGCACAATACCATGTTATTAACAATAGTCACTATGCTGTATACTAGATCCTCAGAACTTTTTCAACTTATAATTGAAATTTTGTACCTTTTTATCTAAATCTTCTTATTTCCCCCACACCTCAGCCCCTAGTAGCCACTATTCTATTCTCTGTGTCTATGAGATCAGCTTTATTTATTTATTTAATTTTAGATGTCACATATAAGGATACTGTATAGTATTTGTTTTCTTCTCTGGCTTATTTCACATAGCATAATGCTCTCCAGGTTCACACATGTTGTAAATGGCAACATTTCCTTCTTTATTATGGCTAAATAATTTCATTGTAGAGTTTTAGCATATTGTCTTTATTCATTCATTCATTGATGGGCACATAGGTTTTTTCCATATCTTGACTCGTGAATAATGCTGCCATGAACATGGAAGCACAGATGTCTCTTCAAGATATTGATTTTCTTTCCTTTGGACATATATTCAGAAGTGGGATTGCTGAATCATATGGTACTTTTTTTTTAATTTTTGAGGAAACTTTATAGTGTTTTCCATTATGGAAAACTATACCAATTTACATCCCTACCAGCACTGCACAAGGCACAGGGTTATCTTTTTTCATACCAGTCCAACAGTTATAATCTCTTGTCTTTTTGATGATAGTCATCTTAACAGGTATTGATTTTCATCTTCTCGAAAGCTTGTTTGGAGGTTCTAGCAGGGGAGCACAGCTACTCGTATACCCTTGACGGAAGAATGGTTCTCTCCTCTATTGAGGAAGGTTGTCCTCTTCCACCGAGAGCACATCTTTGAGAGGGATGCACATGGAACAGAGAGGGAGAAAGGGGACACTCGCCTAGCCAGCCAGATCAGGTGAATCAACCCAGGCGATCAATGGGGTGACAGATATAACAGCCAGATCACCCCCACACATATACCATCTTCTTGATTAGTGATGTTGAGCACCCTTTTAATGTACCTATTGGCCATTTGTCTTGTTTGGAAAATTTCTATTCAGACCACTTTCTCAGTTTTTCACTGATTTTTTTGTTGTTGTTATTTATTTATTTATGTATGTATTTATTTATTTGCTATTGAGTGATATGAGTTTTCTTACATTGTTTTGGATACTAACTCTTATTAGGTGTATGATTTTCAAATATTTTTTTCATTCCATAGTTTCCTTTTTTTCATTGATTATTTCCTTCTCTATGTAGAAGCTTTTTGCTCTAATGTAGTCTCATTTATTTATTTATTTTTGTTGTTATTGTCTGTGCTTTTGCAGTTATACCCCCTAAAAAATTATTGTTAAGACCAATACAGTGGAGTATTTTTTCTTATGTTTTCTTCTAGGAGTTTTAAATTTTTAAGTCTTACATTTAGGTTTACAATCGTTTTGAGTCAATTTTTTGTAAGTGTTATTAGGTAGGCATCCACTTTTTTCCATCAGTTTTTCCATCACCATTTATTGAAGAGACTATTCTTTTTTTTATTGTGTGTTGACTGTTCTTAAGGTTACTTTAGGATGTGTTTCAGAGATAAGAAGAAACTATCTGAATTTGGAGATTAAGTGGCATCATTGGTGAGTAAAGGAAGACAATTTGTAAATAGTTCTTGAATTTTAGTGAGCTTAAGATTGACCTGAGATTTTTTTTTTTTTCATGTAGAAACTAAGATTCAGATATTCTGATTTATTATGTTCTGAGTTGGACTCAGGGATCAGGCCTCTAACAAATTACAAGACGGTGATTCTAGAGTTCATACTCCTTAAGATGAGAGTCAGAATCTCACAAATCTTGGTTCCCAGAGAGAATGAAGACAGTAGTATTTAGAAATAAAAGAATTTAGCCCAGAATCTCAAAAGTCAACATGTTAGTATTCCAAAAATTTCCATCTTCCATCCCTATTCAGAAATTATGGGCATCAATTTCAAACAGTAGGCATTATTAATTTTTAGACAGGTGAAGAAAATTAGTTTAAACTATATACCTTTTTATAATATTCACCTTTAATGATTTGTTTGAATAAAGGGACTATTTTTTATTATAATCATTAGTAAATTTAAATATATTTGTATTTCTCCTAAGAATATTTACATTTCAAACTAGACTCATTACCTTTGTATTCTAATACTACTAATAAATGTATTACAAAGAAAGGTTTTAAGCCTTAAAACACATGTTTAGGACATTAAAACAGATGCACTGTATAATAACTTGGATTTTTGCATGTAAATTAAATAATCTATAGTCATAAAAATGGATCTGTGGAAAGACACCAGCATAAACATAAAAATAAGATGGTTTTGCAGAGAAGTGAATTATTGAAAAGAATAGATCTGGGAAAATCAAAGAAAATCAGATCTAGAAGTGGCATTTGCGATGCAGAATTAATAAAGAGCCATTGTGCTCAAATTGGAAATGTCAATGCATATGTCTTATTTTCCAGCATAGATAGAAATTTTTAGAAATGTCATCACCTCCTACCACAAATGCCACTACAGCTGAAACTCCTGTGGGGACTAGAATAGGCTTTGCACAAAGTCAACTGCAAAGAACGAAGAGGTCATTGAGATCAGAAAACTGTTATGAAAAATATAAACAGCCCAAAATAAAAGAAAATAAAATTTCCCAGTCAAAAAAAAAGATAAAGTACACAACTTGAAAATTCTTATAAATTTACTTATTCTAAGATTTTTAAAGTTGGTGAGTAGTCTCAATTTTTTTGCTCATCCTTTTTCTGTTTCTGTTCCCTAGATGTCAATCATATAAGTTAACATTAAGCCAACTGCAGCATTCTGGCCCAGCTATATAGCTGAAGAAGTCTTAAAGAAGAAATTGTATTTCACAACGTAAATTGTTTCTCTCAGGGGGATTAATTGTAAAAGTAGTCATTTGACATATAACTCATTATATTCTCCTGTTAACACAGAAAATAAAGATTGTGATTGAACCAGGTGCTTGTAGATATTGATGTGGAGCTCCAGAGATAGGAGGAATCATGACTGTGTGGGTGTTAGCTTTCCCACGTTGTGTACATTCTGGATGGGTCTCTAAATCTAGAGATGCTTCTTGTACAAAAGCTAAAGTTATTCCTCCTGTCAAATGCTTCTTTGTTTTGCCCCAGTGTGGCCAAGGAATGTGCATGTCACTGAGCATAGTCAGATTGTCTCCTGTTCGACTTTGGATATAGAGATGAGTGTTACATTAACTGGAAAATAATGATTCAGTTTATTTCTTCAAGAGGCCGGGCTCTGATGAGACAACCAAGTCGTTTCTGATGCTGGTTTGTGGTCTGTTTCTGAGCCCTGCTCTGTAGACCTGGCCTTTCACTCATTCTGTAAACTACTTGATGGCAGTCTCATCTCATTAGTATCTTTTGTTTATAACCAAAGAAGCCAGATGCAACAAGAAAACTCGTTTGTGGAGTAGGAGTGAGAAGGTCCGAGAAAGAATGGTGATGAGTTAGAGGATGAGGTTGGAGCCAATTTCTCCTAGGCCACAATTTTTTTTTTTTAACAAGTATTTGAACATCACCCCAGGGGTGTAAAAGATAGCACACTTATTCCAGAGTCAACATTAAAGTCACATCCCCAGAGAGGCTTCCCTAGCCTCTGCATCTAAAATTTTGATCCTGCTCTCTAATTCTTTCCTATTTTATTTTCCTTTGAATTTATCACTAGCTAATACACTATATATTTCAGTAATTTATTTTGTGTACAGTCTGTCACCTCACTAATGCTCCATGAAGGCAGGGAGTTTTGCTTCCTTTATTTGAGTCCTATGTCCCCAAGGCCTAGCACATTAGAGGCCTCACTAGATGTTGGTCAAATGATTACATAAATAATCTTGCCCCAGATTTCAAGGATCCTCTAAAAAGTTTCTATGAAACAAAGATAATATTATAAGATATTTTGGTTACTACTCATCAAAAATACCAGAGTTTTCAGTATAAAATTTTTCTCAAGGGTACTGTACAATTGGTGTTTTCCAGTGCATGAATCCATTAAAATGACTCACTAAAAAACATCTGGTTCCAAACTACACCTCACACTTACCAACTGAATCAGAATCCTTTGTTTTGAAACCCAGACATATGTATTATAATAGGTTCTCTCAAATGAGTTAGATATATGTATGCTATGTTATAGAAACACTGACAGATACAGAATGAAATATCCTTAGAATTCTAACTATATGCCATCCAGATACCAGAGAACAAAAGTTGGTTCTGTAACGTATATGGGTATGTACATATCCAATTTTGTTTTTCTTGGGAAATTTAGACTCAAGAAATATTGTGTAAAATCCAGATTAACTTTTACTACCACAGCATATGAATCAGAGTCATTCAAATTTCCCCTGTAATAGAAATAGAAGGTAATGAGTGGGAGAAAAAAAGGCATAAAAGTTATTTAAAAGGATCAGAGGTAAGTTCAAGTTGCTCCAGTTTGGCTATAGAGAAAAAATAGAACAGTAAGTAGAAATATTTAAAATATATTAAATCAAGAGTTGATCCCCAAAGAAACAAAACAATTTACTATTTCTACAAAAAGATATGTTTTAAAACTGATAAACAAGAGTGAAAATATAGGTATAAAATATGTAAAATAAGTGAAAAAAAAGAGATGGAATGAAAAAGTCATTAAGTTACATATGAGAGAGAATATAAAAGTAAATTTAAGCCCTTGAACTTAAGGGAAGCAGTCTGAAATACTCTTCCCAGAGGAAAGTGGTGTAAAGGTTAGCGTAATTTTCTCCTTGTGGCAAGCCTCATATCATCAAATGACAGAAAAGAAGAATGAAGAACAAGGGGGAGAATTTATATCTGTATCAACTGATACACTATGCAGAGCTCTTTGACTATATCCATAGTCTAAAATTAATATATGTCCCTAATTGTTTATTAATAATAACTATAATTTTATTCTAAGTTTAAGTAAATAAATCCTGGCCTACAAGGAACAAAAGTAACTGATTGGCAGATAAAAGACAGACCCTAAAGTCATTCTACCTTTTGCATTTGCTTTCATTTCTGACTTGGAATCACACCTGTTCTTCTGCAGAGAAAAGAGCAACCTGAGGCCAAGATATTTCAAGGGTGGCCATCATTGTCTTTCAATTAAGTATGATGCTTTGCTGGTCCATGGGCCCAAAGGGAAAAAATGTTTTATTTTAACATGATAGCACATAGTGGGGAGGGGAAAGTGCTCTTTACAGCATGCAAAGAGAAATGTCGCTTCCCTCAAGTTTTACTTTTGTAGTCAAGCTACGACTGCTCATTTATACTTAGATATAGGCCATCACCTGCCTTAAGAACTAGATTTTGAACATCACAAAGTTCATCAGTTCAGTTTAAGTCAAATACACTCAATATGCAACTGATTATGTACCAGAAACTCTGTCGGTTTATGTCTCTATAAAACGATGTAGAAAACATAAATTTCTACCCTCCAGCACTTTATAAAACAGAAGGAGAGATAAAGTGTGCACAGGGATAATTGTACATCCTAAGGTACTATGAGCATCACTATAAAATACATCCACACTCCAGAAATTTGCCAAGGATTGTGTTTGTATTAATGAGAGAAACACTACTCAATTTGTTAAAACAGAAATATTTAATATAGGTTGACAAATTGCAGGATTTGGTTTTCCTCTTTAAAGGAACTCAGGTAATTTCTTTCAGAGTTACGAGAACCATTAAAATTGTGTGCACTCATTAATATACACACACTGATTAGACAGTCAGAGTGAGAGATAACTTTCAAAAACAGTGAACCTCAAAACCTCCATCCTCTTCTTAGCCACAGTCTATCTCGATAAATAGATTAGGTAGCAAGTCAAATAAAAATCAAAATTAAAGGCTGTTTTCTTTTTTTTTTAAATACAGACAGCTATGATTTATAATGGGTCAACTTAACGATTTTACAATGATGGAAAAATGATATGCATTCAAGAGAAACCATATTTCAAATTTTGAGTTTTGATCTTTTCCAGAGATAGCAATATGCGGAATGATACTCTCTCCTGATACAGGGCAATGGGTAGTGAGTGCAAAGGTCCCAGTCAGCTATGTGATCATGAGGATGATAAACAACCAATACAATATAATGTCATGTTAACCCCATCATAAGTATATATTTCTGTATAATAAAAGGAAAAGGCAGTAGATGAATTGACAAAAGTTCCTCACCTAACACTGTGTGAAAGGGTACAAGTGCTACCCAGTCTTCAGTAGAGAAATGAATTGCCAGCAGAAATACTCAACATGCATTAAGATTTCTTCTGCCTTCAGAAAGGCTAAATGCTGCCTTATCAAGATTAATATTCTGTCTTCCTTATTTCAAAGTACCTTTGTGAATGAGAATCTTCTGTTCATACTTTTTTTAGATACATTAATACTATCAAATAGATTTAACATGATGACAAATATTTTAACTTTTGTACATCTTATTGGATGTGAAAAGGACTAATTGTTGGTGATTTAAACATTGAATTTAAAATGATGGCATAAATGGATACAAGTTTACTGTAATTATTTTTCACTCCAAACCTGGAAAAATGCACCATTCATTCATTCATCTTTTGCTATATGGCCAGGTCTTTTTTTTTTTTTATTTTTTGAGTATAGGTGTGAAGATTAGAGCTCTATTCCTTTTCTTCACATATACTATATTAATAACATGTCACCTACAATTTTTAGTAATGACTTTTTAAAGTGAATCAAGAACTTAGATATATTTTTAAAAATCTGCATATAAAATTGTTCAGAATTTTGTTGTTATCATTTTTATAGTCTTTGTTTTTAATTTTACATTCAGTTTAATAACTATTTTAGCAATTGTCTTTATAAAAGTGTTTTGAAACATGTTTTAGTTCTCATAGAAATAATAACTCTTACTCTCAAGTTCCATTGTATTACAATGTTTGTTATTTTACATGATTACAACAAAGAGGTTGGAGGAAAAAACTATGCAACTAACTCTTGGTGAGCAGCAGCTAAGGGTAAAAGCTGCCATACCACAGTCAACAAGCGACAGGTGTGCCAACTAATCAAATAGTTGAAGATAATACATATTACATTATCAAAATATTATAGAAAAATTTTATCAGAATTTGTATTTGATAGTTTAGGTTGATATTTTACAGTCAACCAAATTTTCCTAGTGCATATTAATGTTATCAGTGGAGACTCAGAAGAAAATTTTATTCTATTATTTCTAAATTCTCCAAAATATACAAATTCCATGAAAGTAAAGACACAGGAAAGCTTTTATTTGTTCCAGGACCATCATTAACCTATTTGTAGTACAA
Organism: Macroglossus sobrinus; assembly: GCA_004027375.1. Lineage (NCBI taxonomy): Eukaryota > Metazoa > Chordata > Mammalia > Chiroptera > Pteropodidae > Macroglossus > Macroglossus sobrinus. Next base: position 228,186 of record PVKZ01002243.1, on the reverse strand, counting down.
GTGACATTTGAGCTTGACATTGAATAATAGGTAAGATTTCAATATAGAGATGAAGAAAAATATGAAACACAAAGGGAACTTCGGGAGAGTTGCCAGATAAAATACAGAATGCTCAGTTAAAATTATATTTCAAACAAATAACAAATGCTGTATTTTAGAATAAATATATTCTATGTATGCTTTGGAACAGACTTATAATGAAGAGCAACTATTTGTTATTCATATGAAATTCAAATATACCTGGGTTTCCTGTGTTTTTGTCTGTTAAGTTTTTGCAGTTCTATTTGTGAGGCACGTAATTAAATCTGAAGTGGTTCATTTTCACTGGGAGATAAAACTTAAATGGTAGGTAGAAATCTATACTTGAAAGCCTTTGAATATCATAGTAAGGATTTTAAAAGCAACTAAAAAGACGTCACCAATCATATTTCCAGCAGAAGCAAGAGCATAACAATGAAGTGGCACACCTGGAAGAAAGAGGTTTATTTCAGTTCTTTTCAGATATTGGGTTGGATGCTCAATGAATAATATCACCCAATTTTATACCTCATATTTTATTTGTTAAGTGGTGAACACATGAATGCCTGACATAACTCCGGGGTATATGTGAAATCAACCGTTATTCTTTGAAGATCAGTAGCAGGTATATTAATAAAGAGCATATATTAATATATATTTTACTCTCCACTCTTTAGTGTCAATTATTAAATTTTTATATTTAGCATATTTCTAATTCCTTTCCAGTCACTTCACAAATTATTATCATTTTCACTAATGAGCGGGTAGGAAAAGAAATGACAATAGAGATTTAATTACTCCATTTCGGTAAAGTTTTTAACTTGTCTATGTCAGGAAGTGTGTTAGACTCAGGAAACACAAGACTGAATAAGACAATTGCTCAATTGTCTGGTAATTGTTTCTTGCAAACTCTAGTGAAGATGTTTCATGATAAAGACTATTAAAACTTTTAGATAAAATAAAGTTCAGGGTATTTCTTAATGGTTTTATGTACTCTCCATGTACTTTAATTCCAGTGAAAGCAAAGACTTGCTCTTTTCTTACTCTTATTAAGTTAAGCACTCAGTCAACCAAGTATTGTAGAATGGACCATGAACAAACTTAATGAGCAGTATAAATGATGGTTTTAAGACTACTATGTATTCTTAATTTCTCACTGTCATAGAGTCAGATAGGAAAGTTATCAGAGTGATATGATTTAGTCCTGGAAGAATTCAAGAAGGATGTTGATTTTAAAGAATAAACATTATTTAAGTAGTAATGTAGAATGAGAGGGAAAGATATTTTTGCAGAGGAGGGATATTTGTAAAATTGAGGATGAAGGCAGTAGCAATTGAAAAGAAAGTTTTTCTTCCTGGCAAGTATATAGCACCCATATGGGCTGAATAATAAAGCAGATTAGAAAGGGTAGGTAAGGCATAATGTGAAGGGCATGGAAGTAGGCAGAGCATTTTAATGATGAGAAAGTTAGAGATAAGGAGACAATCATATGCTTTTTTTAAAAAAAAAAATCCGTGTTAGTCGTATATTACAAATTTAGCCTCCTAAAATAGTACTTATTTATTATCTCAGAGTTTTTGTGAGTAAGGAATCTGGGCGGGGCTTAGCACTGGATGGTCTGGCTCAGGATTTCTTAGGTTTTAGCCAAGCTGTCAGCTGGGTTTGCAGTCTCATCTCAAAGTCTGGCTGGAGTTGAAGGATTTGTTTCCAAGCTCACTCCTGTAGTTTGGAGTAATTTGACACTGAGGTTACCTAAGTGTCTTCACAACATGGTAGTTGGCTTCCCCCAGAGGAAGCAAAGAGTCAGAGATGGAGAGAAGGACAGAAAGACAGAGGAGACAGAGAGAGTGAAAGAGCTAGCAAGAGATTACACCAGAGAGGGAAACAATAGTCTTTAAAATCTAATCTCATGAAGGATATACTATCACTTCTGTTACATGCTATTGATTATATAGAACAAACCTGATTCGAAGTGAGAAAGAAATAATACACAAAAATGCAACTTCCGGAATAAAGGCTTGATTGGAGGACATCTTGGGTCCTACGTATAATAAAAACAATGTCTTCTATTACTTTTTTATATTTTTAATTTTTTTTATGTGAGCATGCAGGGTAGATTTAAAATGGCAAGTTCAGAACTCAGTAGATAAGAACACATAAAATAACATATAGACAAAGATTAAAAAACAACTCTAAGAATCCATTTTAATAAATCTATTTCATGAAGCAATAAATCCTATTTTTAACTGGCAAGTACTCAAATTCTGGAAAGAAATTAAACATTGTTTCAGCTTTTTACTTCATCAGGACCATGAATGCTATCACTACACTTAAGTTAAATTAAAAAATATTCTTTCTGATTTTATCTGTTTTTCCACAGGTTTTCATTTTAGTGATTCTCATAGTGGCTAAAACTTTATTTTAGGCACCCAGAGCAACATTTGAAAGCCTACTTTTTGCCTTTTATTTATTTTCTTGAGCCCCAGAGCATTTTTGTTACTACTCAGAGCTTTGAAAAAACTGTTTTTTTTTTTTTTATTTCCCTAGAGGAAATTTGAAAGTTCACAACAGCTGGTAAAATAGCTCAAATCTTCTTTTTTTTGGAAGATGAAACCAAAGATGAAAGGGTGTGATTCTTCTAACTACTGTTTCAACGAGGATTCCCCCACCACCTAACAGATCAATCACATGGAAAATAAAGTTTTTTCAGCACAAGGATAGCTTCTCAATATAGAATGAAGAAAAAGTATAGAGATGGAGACGTGTCCACAATGAGATAAATGGATTCTTAAGAAAAATAAATAAAGAGAAAGTATCTAGCAATTCATCAAATCCAATAAAATGTAAAAGAATAAGCAAAGAGTTGTCGATGTAACCTTGAAAGCTTTTTTTTGGGTGTGACAGATAATGTTTAATAATAGAAGTCCTGATATCTTCCAATTTTTAGTGATCTTTGATGAGCAAATGTACGCTAGCTAATTACTTTAGCAGAGTTCCAAACTGAAATATGATTACACAGTTAAGCAGGCATTAGCAGTGAAAATTTAATTTATGTGTCAATTTGTTACACAACTACGGATTAGTCTAGGTGCAATTGTAGCGATATTTTTGTCTCTCTGGTGTATTGGGAGCTATATTCACAAGATCTACTTTCATGAATAAAGCATCTCTGAGTCTATTCCAGTAACTAAAGCAAAAATTGTCTCTGGGAGAAAAGATGGCATTAAAGTGAAAACGCCCTCACCATGGGCCACAGTATCACTCACAGCCAGGGCCTGAAAAACAAAAACTCTTTATTAAGGTCATTTTTTTTATCTATCACACAAGTTGCTCAAAAGCCTGGAAAAAAGGGTCAATTCACCAGTACATTCTTCATGGATGGACAGCTCATCTTTAACAGATATACAACCAATAGATACACACACACACACACACACACACACACACACACACACACACATTGTTTTTCAAACAGCACATTAAAAAAGATGGGAAAGTCATTAGAACTGAAAATTTAGAGTTCGAAATATGATTCGATGAAATAATAATGAAACAAAAATGGAATGTAAGGATTCTAAGTGTTGGGAGAGATTGAATTCAATTATTTGTATTCAAAATGACAATAGTGGGTGATTCCTCCCCACCCCCCCGCAAAATTTTTCCTTCTTCTATTGATTCATTTACAAATATCTAGCAAGCACAGTTTTAGGCTTCGAGAATACCAAATTAGGTCTTAGACTCCCTGTGACCCCAGTCTGGTACAGTAGTTTTTAACTCCAGGTGTGTCTCAATATCCTCTAAGGACATTAAGATTACATACAATGAATCCTACACATGAAAACTGAAATTCAAGATGTTTGGAGTGTATTTTTTGTAGTTTTGTTTAGTTTAATAAAAATGTATTCATCTTGTAATATATTAAACAAAGAGCTCGTTTTTATACACTAAACTGTATTCTGTTAAATATTCACATAATATTTATAAACACAATTAATAGAAATTTAGGAATTTAACAAATTAATTCCCCCAATCCATAAATGTTGATTGCAAACTTATTAATTAAAATTTTCTTGGACATCTGTTGTGGGTTGAATTGTGTCCCCCCAAAAGATATGTGAAAATACTAAACCCTGTTACATGTGAATGAGACTTTACTTGAAAACAAGGCTTTAGCAGATGCAATCGAGTTAAAATGGCATCATACTGGACTAGAGTGGACTCTAATTCAATGCCTTTGTAAGGAGAAGGGCATTTGGAGACACAGAAGCATATGGGAAAAAAATGGTCATGTGAAGACAGCTGCAGACATTGGAGTGATGCGGCTATGAGCCAAGGAATGCCTTCAAGCGGGGAGCAGGCCTGGCTAACACTCTGCTTTTAAGACATCTGACCTCCAGAACTGTAAGAGCACACATTTCTTTCGTTTCAAGCCACCCGGTTCATGGACATTTGTTAAGACAACCATAGGAAATTAATACATATGGTTTCCAAAAAAGAAGTCTGAATTAATTCGTATCTTTGTTTCTTCTACATGTACTGTTTCTTTTTCTCTGATGCCTTTAGGGTTTATTTTTATCTGTGGTTTTCAGCAGCTTAAGTATGATGCATATAAGTTTGATTTGTTAATATTTATCCTGTTAAGGTTTCTTTAAAATTCATGTAACTGTGGTTTTTAGTTTTACTTTAATTTAGGAGAACTCTTGGCTCTCATGTCGTCAAATATTCTTTTGGTCCCATTGGCTCTGTCTTCTCATCCTGGGACTCCAGATATGCATAAATTAGACCATTTGACATTGTCCCACAGTTTTCAGAATGATCTGTTATGTTTTATGGTTGTTGTTTTAGTCTTTATTTTTGTCTCATGTTTCAGTCTGGTTAATTTTTACTGACCTCTTAAAGTTTGCTTATTCTTCCTTTAGCAGTATCCATTTGGCTGAAGAACCCATCAAAGAAAGTTTTTATTTTGGATACTTAGTTTTTTTCCTATTTTCATGTGACTGTTCTCTTTATGGTAAAAAGTTCCAAGTGTTTATGCATTTTTCTCACCATTTCTACTAGATACCTTAACATATCAATTATAGTTAAGGGCCTTGTCTGATAGGTCCGAGATCTCTGACTCTGATATTTTATCTTGTTATGTGTGTGTGTGTGTGTGTGTGTGTGTGTGTGTGTGTGTGTGTGTTCTAATCTTTTACTGAATGCCAAGTTTTGTATGTAGAATATCAGTAGAGACTGAGGCAAATAGTATGTCTACTTATAGAAGACATACCTCTTCTTTTGGGCAGGCTGTTGGATGTGTGCATGAGGATGGGAAGGAAAGTGAGTCAATCTGTTCAGAGACTGAGCAAGATTTAGGTACTGTCGCTGTTGTTGTCTTCTGTGTACCATAGACTTTATAGTCCTTGCATGGTGACCTGCTGTTACCTTCTGCTTAAACTAGGACCCAATGTGCCAGAGAGTTTTCCTTCATTTTCCTATTTCTTTCCAACCTTCATCAGCCCCTGCATGCCTGACCACAGAGACTGCCTCTCCATGCCCTTGCCTCTTCCCCACTAATAGACTATCTTCCATTGCTTGTTATCTTGTACTAGCCTTGGGATGGAAATGAGAATTCTTTATTTTCCTTGTTCAATTTGTGCACCTGGACCTTGGGGTATGGGTCTTTCTCAGCATTCTTGCATCTCTTTCCCTTGGCAGCTTAATTCTTTCTTGTATGGTAGATTTGGGGCAAGAAGGGCTTTACGGTCACTCCTCAAAGGGAACATAAAACTCTGCCTTGTATTCTTATAGGATGCAGTTTATATGAGGGATTCCTGCCTTCTAGAGGTTTTTACTACTACCACTTGCACAGAAGTGCTGTGGTCTGAATCCTGGAAATAGGAGTGTTTCATGGCCTTTCCTGTGAAGGAAGGTTCTGGAGAAGTAAGCGTTGTTTCATGCCTGTCTTCCAGTGACCAATAATCATTTCTTGCATGCCTTTCCAATGACAGGAGTCTCTCTCTCTGTCTTAATCTTGAGTACTTGGTGGAAGCCTTGCAAAGAGTTTGGAAGTTGATACGAACTCTACTTGTGCCTGGGACTTCCAGAGATTTTAAAGGGTGATACTAGGCCACACTAGGACTTTAGAAGTTTATGATAATTTTAGCCAATTTATTCTTACTAGTTGCTACAAAAGACTGCCTCTCCCTCTTGTGCTTTTGAAGTGAAGCAGTTTATGTGTCAATAATCCCTTGGAATGGCTTGTGGCTCTTTGGAATTTAGTTCATTTGGATGCTATAACACGTCTCATGGATGAGCTCCAAGAAAAAGTTATGTTTAATAGATTATCTGGATTTTTTTCATTATCCGATCAAGGGTGATGAATTTGGTATTTTCTACATCTTTAAATGAAGCAGAACTCAGAGTGTATTTTTCACCTCCACAAGGATAGTATTCTGATCCACATTTCTCATTAAAAACCATTTTCAGTGCAATGCATCATTATTAAAATAGATACATTAAAAATAATTTAATATCTCTCAAGGATATATAAAATGTCTATGAGAACATATCAAAAACCATAATTAATTCTCTCCAAATTACAGGGCTTAGGCTTTTCTAGAAATTCCTTATAGAAAAGTTAAAATTTGGTCTTGAAAGATAAAAATAGATTACTAGGCAGAATAATTTTGATGTATAGTCACGTTTAAGACTATTGACCTAAGTGCATATTTATGAGTAAAGTGCACAAAAAGATGTTACAAAGTGTGTTTTACACAGTTCTTCTCAAAAACAATAAAAAATTCTAGAAATGATCCAATATTCAAGAGTATAAAATAATGTTTAAATATAAAACACATTTATAAAATGCAATACCATGTTGCCATTTGGGTAATGTAAATAATTTTTAAATAAAAATAAAGCATTTATGAAAATATATGAAAGATGAATATGTACAAAATGTGCATGATTTCATTTATATATGCACATATATGTATAAATGTATATATATGTAATTTATATACATATGTACACACGTATGTAGAAAGAGATACACAATAAAAATGTGGAAGTTTTTCTGCTACAGATATTTTTAACTTTAAAATTTCAAATTTTTTATTTTAATAAATTTCATTTCTTTTACTCCTCTGCATTTTTTCAATGTTCTACATATAATTTCTTTAATCTTGGAAAATGAAAGTCATTAAAAATATGAGAGAATAATAACACAAATGCCGATAAGAATGTAGAATGTGAAAAATTAACAGAGCCCCTTCAAAATAGGGACTGTCCCAATGGAACTACCTTGAAAAATCTTGTCACAACCTTGCAATGTTTAAACCAGGCAAAATAAACTTTGAAGTGGGCCAAAGTGACAAACAACTGGAAAGCAGACATTTTGACTACTAGATGGAAAATTAAAGGCACTTTTTAGAATTAGCACCATCATATACAGCTAAAGAATAATTTAGCTTACTTGCACCTATAAAAATTTTTTCTTGACTTATTCACCACCAATAGAAATCATTTTCTTCTATTCATGTAATCATTCTGCTTCTCTTTCTCATTAAAACCCCTTGCCTTCACCCCCTAATCAGAACACTATTTGGGTTTCTGCCTGAATCAGTGCTTTCTAAATAGCTATTCTTTTAGATATCAAAGAAATGCTTGTTTCTTCTCACTTTGATCTGTTATTTTTAGGCTGACAGGAGCAACAGAAATTCTCCGTCATTGCTTGTGAAAATGGTAAATGGTACTGGCACTTAGAAAGGCAGTTTGACAATTTTTTACAAAACTAAATATACTCTTACCATAGGATCCAGCAATCACACTGCTTGATATTTACCCAAAGAAGTTGAAAATTTATGTCTACACCAAAACCTGCACACAAGTGTTTATAACAACTTTATGTCTAATTGCCAAAACTTAGAAGCAACTAAGGTGTCCTTTAGTAAATGAATGGATAAACTGTGGTCCATCTAGACAATGAAGTATTATTTAAAGCTATAAAGATTTAAGCTGTTAAGCTATGGAAAGACATGGAGGAAACTTCAATGCATATTACTAAGTAAAATAAGCCAATCTGAAAAGGCTACGTACTACGTGATTCCAATTATATGAAATCCTGGAAAAAGGAGAACTGTGGAGTAGTAAGAAGATCAGTGGTTGGAGACTAGGTGGAGTATAGATAATTTTTAGGGCAATTAAAATATGCCGTATAACATTACAGCGATGGATACATGTCAATATACATTTGTCTAAACCCACAGAGTGCATACTACCAAGAGTGAAGCCTAATGAAGTTTCATCAATTATAACAAATGTCACACTCTGGGGAGGATGTTGATAATGGGGGAGACAGTACAATTGGGGGTAGGGAGGATCTATAAAATCTCTGTGACTTCCTCTTAATTTCGCCTTGAATCTAAAACTACTTTGAAAAAAAATGTCTTAAAAAAAACAGGTGAAAATTTAAAAGAAAGAAAAAGAAACCTTCAATGAGATTAGTCCAAAAAAAAAAAAAAACACACAGTATGACTTTAGTGCTGTAGCTAGGCTAAAAGTGATTTTTAGCTCTGAGCTAAATTTTGCTCAAATTCTGCAAATTTTGCTCTGAACTGTCCAGCAATCATTGAAGAGATGTAAACATGTCATAAAATTCACAGTATTCAGAAGATAGAAAAAAAAAAACATAGTTAATCTTAGTATGAGGATCCAAGAGAAATCTCTGGCTCTTGGGTAATGGAACTTAAAACATCCTCAATGATATCTGATACCCTGGAGGCAAATACAACCATGATTTGCATAACTCTATTTCTTTGGAAATTATTTGCGTAAAGAAAAAAGAGTATGAGGAGGTTAGGATGCCAATTTAAGGTGGATAATATGAAATGATCCAGATAAATACCAAGTTCTGTACTTTTCTCGCTTATACTGCAGATTGAGTCTGGAGCATGAAGGCTAGCAAATCTGCCTGGTATTTGTCCATTCACAGTGTTTTTCTTGCCTGAGCTTAGGCGAACTGTGAAGTAATGACGAGCTCTAGGATCTATTCTTCTATGAAAACCTGAAAATTAGATATCTCATATGAACATCTTCTGAATGGTGAGAAACCTGATGAAGACAGACTCTTAAACAGATCATCTTGTTTCCAATCGAAAGGATTGTGAACAGGCTCCTAACTGTCACCCAGAACTAATTCAGTCTCCACTCTTAACAAACAAACCAATGACCAATCAAAACCCTCAAACTTTGAGCACCATAGGGCTAGTGGCAATAATGTGACTCCAGGAAATTGTCAAGTTAATATAACCAAACAATTGTCTTAGGTTATTAAAGAAACATACATACACATACACAGCTTATTACAATCAGAGCCTATAAAATAGTAAGCAATGTAAATTTAAGGTGTTTCTCTAAATTAAAAGATTTACACAATGAATTCAAAGATAAATGAAAGCATTAATTAGCTGAGTAAAGCAGTTAGGTGTATAAGTTGGATAAATGATATGGAACATCTACCCAAAATGATTAAATTGTTTCTAGAACATTTGATTGTTGTTTTTTTTTTTCCTGGCAGTAATTAAATAGCATGGCTAGTTTTCAATCAAGGTCATTCTATTTTATGACTATAAAGCCACACAATCAGCATCTATAACTATGCTCTCTTTCTACTTTCCCTGGTACAGGTGCATACATGAGCTAAATAAAAATGATCCAGAGTAATTAAATGAAAAAGAAACAATATCCCTGTTTTATCTTCCTGGTGAAATTGCCTGAACAATAAAAGTATTGTTTCTACCGAACCTGAACTTCAAAAAGTGTTCCATGTCAACATTAATACATATGGTTCTATAAGCATGTAGATTAGCCTTGAAGTTATATTACTGTCCCAGAAAAAGGCTGAAGAGAGGTCACTTAGAGTAACCAAATGTTATATTTTGTCTGAACAAAGTGATAAGAAATAAAGCTACCACAGAAATGAAAAGATTATTAGGAAATTGAAAATTACCTTGAACCCACTCTCATGTATTCTTGGTGGCTGGGACTGCCAGAGAAAGGAAAGGAAGCATCATAATCCTGGGAGAAAATTCTACTTAAAGATAAGAACCTAAGGTGTGCAAAAATGTGAGACATCTCTCATAAGCTTGCCAGAGAAACTTAAGACATCCAGGTACATTTTAATTTCAGATAAAGAATTTTTTTCCAGTGTAAGAATAGCCCTAATACTGCATTGGATATTCTTGTAAAAAACAAAACAAAACAAAACAAAACTGTTTATCTGATATTAAAATGTAACTGGGTGTCCTGTATTTTTAATTATTTAATTGAACAATGCTATTTCCTTTCCTGGGGCCCTTTTACATTTTCATAAAATATAATAAAAAGGTATAAATGTACAATTGAAAAGAGAATATGCATTGGCTAGGAGGTTGGTGGAGGCATAAGGAGAAGAAGAAAGTTAAGACTCTGCTTGAAACAGGTGGAATGATGTTGACAAAGCAAATCATAGCAAGTCGTAGCCTAGAATGCCAGAGTTGCTGCAACAAGAGGCAACCAACCACCTGACAACACCTTAGAAAAGTCTGGGTTAAGGAGTATGTTGAGAATTCATAGAAAGTCTGTAGCTGGAAGAACTGATGTCCTACACCTCTCAGTACCACTTGCAGAACTGAAGGCAGCAACAGTTCACATCTCCTGGCAATCAAACAAAAATAACCATAATCATAAAAAGCTCTTTCCCAAAGAAATTAAAAGAACTATTTGGCAGAAATAAGCAGGTAAGGAGTGGTGGCCCTCTACTTGTAACTGATTCCTCAATATCTCATCCAAAAGCATAGCCTTCAAGTAGCCACATACTTAGAGATCCAATTTAACTTTCATCCTTGGCATGCAGTAATTGCTCAGAACAGGTTAGCCATAATGTTGATGAGACAGAGACTTCTTAATACTAGAGCAGTTAAGTTAGGCCCAAAGGAGACAGTGCTAACTAAGTATTTCTAGGTGGTAAGTCAGCAAAGAGAAATGAAGATGGCTCTACAATAGGAGAGCAAGCAGGAATTCAAGACAGAAGTTACACTGAAGAATGTGTGTGTCTTTGACTGGAATTAGTTCAGTCTTTATCCCTTGAGAAATTAAAGTTGAAGAATGAGTTTCAAAGGGAGGGGCAAGGAATTCTAAACTGTACTGCAATTTTCTGTTTTGTTTTGTTTCTATTGATTAAACACTATGGAACAGGATTATTGTCTCATAGAAGAACAAAAACCCTTTACTACTTAAGGGAAATTCAGATGTGAGGTTTCGTAAGATTAAGAGCCTATATCCAAATTATTCCCTTTGGTTAACTGAACCTTTCTGTCTAGTGTATCCATAATTAATCAACATTAAAGAAAAGCCCAGAGGGGCCAATGGCCCTTTACAAGCTATTAACAAGAATGCATAGTAATTAAACAGTCTTTTCCAGCAGGATTTTTTTTTTGGCATAAATATTTGAAAATAAGACTTTAGTAACTATACTTTTTATTTAAAGAAAATGTGGAAAAGAGAAAGGACAAATAATGGCTTTATGAAATATTTGTATATTCTTCAAGTGAGATTTTTATCTTATTTTTATACAGCAGTTTCTCATTCTGCAGCATATGTGGGCCCCTCACCGAAAGAAGCAGATTTTCTCCTGAGAGGTAAATGACAAATTTCTGGAGAAGTGAATGAGAGAGAGTTATGGAGAACTGATTGCTCCTTTACAAATTACACTGAGTCACTTCTGTGGCCACAGAGGCTGGGGATGGAGACTGGTGGCCAACAGACCTAGGTGGGTGTCCTTACTAGGTGAAGGCACCCTCAAATAGTAAATGAAAAGTACGTGCCTGAGATCTCACCTACTCAAAAGGAACAATGGCAATTTCTTTGTGAAATCCTGAAGAAACTGCTGAGTTCTGGAGAGTGGATATTCTAAATAAGCTCTCCTGGCCCTGGGGTGTGGGGAGATTATCCATAATCCCTCTTGCAAAACTCTCTTCCTTTATTAATTCAAGCAACTTAGTTACTAATATATATGAAACTTCTCCATTGAGAGCAGACCTCCGATGAAAGAACTAATAAAAATAATATTAGTAGAAAGCATGTTGTTGAAACAAATCAAGGAGTATACTTCTTTGTTACTTTGAAGAAGAGCCAGAGGTTTTGCTTGTTAGTTTTTGTTTTAAAATCTATTTTAAATAAAAGGCACTGAAGAAACAAAGGTATATTCAGATGAACTTGAAGCATTAGAATCTACATATCAGTTTTCTTTTGTTATTTTATCTATTTGGGGGCAGCTGATAGACTGTATTTGGGGGAAACTTCTGAACAGCAAGAATTAAGTGATGAATCATGTTTTCAAAGATTCACATCTGGATTGTGAAGGCCATTGAGTCAACTCCGGTGTTCGAAGCCAGAGCCCAGGTTTAGGATAGTTTTGTTGTTGTTGTTGTTAAAGCAGCAACAGGGCATGATGGACCAGCTTCTCCATACAGGGCAACGTGTTATTTTGATTTTAAAAGTATTCCCAATGATTTATCTCCCCCTGGGGGACCCTCTGCAGCTCCTCCTTTCAAGAGATGGAATTGATTTCCCCTGCCTAAGGTTGACCTTGTGACTTGTTTTGACCAATAGAATGCAGTGAAAATAATGATATGCCGGGTCCAAGCTAGATAGATCTTGGTAGCCCCCTATATGCTTCTATCCTCTCTCTCAAAACTCTACCCTGATCATGTGATCAAACCCCAGCTAGCAAGACAAACTGAGAGATTACATGGAGGAGATCCCTGTTTCCAGGCCAAGGCTATTCTAAATATTCTAAATCTGTCTGCAGGCAGCTGATTCTATAACATGTGAGAGAAACAGCCAAAGTCAACAGAACCACTCATTCCCCACCAACAGCTGACTGCCGATGTGCATCTGAGCCCAGCAGGGGTCCCAACCATCCAGCCGACCTGTAGACTCATGAGCAATGATAAATGCTTTTGGTTTTAACTCACTGAAATGTAATGGATTTGTTAAACAGCAATGAACTGACATAGGAGAGAAGTAGTAGACTTAAACACAAACTATTTAAAAACAATTTCTTTCATTTTCTTTAAATTTATGTAGCCAAACACACTGAAAGCTTTCAAAAGTATAAACAAATCTATAAAGAGGCAGAGTAAAGTAGTTTCTGGGAATCAGGCAGACCAGAGAGAGCAGTTCTGTGACAAAGACGCATCTCTTAAGGAGAACCAAGGGTTTCTACTGTTATCTTGGTGGTTATGTAATAGAAGGTAAAAAACAAAGTAAAAATTCAAGGGTAAAGTGATTTAGGGATGAGAGTCCTCTAAGACTTAACTCTTTGTAAGAACGAATGGGCAGTAATTTGGCAAAAGGAAGGCAAAGAAAAGCATTAAAACAAAATTTTATATCAATTTTCTCATTTGTATCAATGTTTCTATCTTAATTTGCATATAGAAAAAAAATTTGTCTTCTGTGACTCCAGCTTCTTTTTCTAGGTTCTTAAAAATTGATTACCTTTAGTTAGTTTGTGTCTCCACACAGGGCCTGGGGTATCCAATTCCCCTCTATAAGAAACTGCTTATGAGCAAAGAGTTAAAAAAAAAAAAAAAGGGAACTCATTTACAATAAGTTACCTTTTTTCCTAGAAATTTAACTCTTGAGGGAGTGCAAAATCGAGCATTAAAGGAAATCAATCAGCAAGGAGATGACAGACATGATTTTTTCTTGAGAAATGGAAGAACGTAGGTTGCCACTCACTTTCATTCTAAGCAATCCTGGCTTGTGCATGGCAGGGAAGGTTCTGAAGATTGCCTTTCTGTAGAGAACACACAGGACCAGTTGTCTCATCCTGAGGCTGGTGAAAAAGCAAACCCTTGAGCCATGAATTGCTCTTCGATCTTTTGAAAGACTTCGTTTCTGATGTTATTTCCTGAATTCACTTCAACTCCTCAGACTCAGAGGGATTATTTCTCTCAGAAAAGAAATGTAAGAATCCATGACATTCAATACTGGTAGAGTCCCTCCGGAAAACAAAAGGAGGGCCTCCTCTCCCTTTCTAGAAGAACGTCTGTGGCTTCTTGGGAAATGACTTAATTGTCCTTGCCATCATCATTCTTCCCAGAAGAGCAAGAACACAGGTGTTTTATTTCTCTCATTCTTCCCTTAAAGCAATGCTGGATAGTATTTATACAACTTAAGATTTAATTACACTTGGCATTGAAGTAGCTATTTCCACCTAAATTCTTTTATTTATTTATTTTTAACCAGCAGTGAAGTTTGCTTATTTTTCTCCCCTATACTGTCTCTTTGGATTCTTTTACCTTTTCATTACAGCTTTTACTCCATCTGGCTCATTCCTTTCTTCCCTTGCTTGACACTTCCTTTTTTTTTCTTTCTTTCCCTAATTTCTCTATTATTTTGCACTGAAAAAGCAATGGAACAAAGCCTTTTCCCCCATTTTATAACAGAGCTTTTAACTATAGACTCACCCCCACAGAAGATATCTAAAACTGAAGAACTGAGGAAATATTGTAGAAATACTAGAATTTTGACAGAAATGAGTACATTATTTCCCTCTTCCTACTGTATAAACTGATTACAAAGTAGTGGCTTGAAGCAACGCAGATTTATTTCTTATATTTCTAGAGGTCCGAAATACAACACAGGGTGTTACAGGGTTAAAACCAAGGTGCCAGCAAGGAGTTTCTAGGGGAGAAGGTGTTTCCTTGCTTTTTCCAGTTTCTAATGGTCACCTCATTCTTTGACTTGTGGCCCCTTCCTCTGTCTTCTAAGCCAGTGACAGGAATGTATTTTCTCTCTAACTCTGCTTGCCTCTGCTTTGTCATCACATTGAATTATTTCTGACTCTGATCCTCCTGACTCCCGCTTATAAGGACTTCTGTGACTACATCCGCCCTACCCAGATAATCCAAGGTAATCTCTTTATCACAAGACCCTTAACTTAATCGCTATCTACAAAATCCCTTCTGCCATATAAGATAATATTCATAGGTTCTAGGAATTAAGTTGTGAACCTCTGAGGGTCCATTATTCTGCCTACCACAAAGCAGTAATCAGCAAAATATTTTTTCAACAATTATTTTGAGCATGAACTATGTATTAGGCAGCATTTAAGTGCTGCCTAATTTAAGTGCTGCCCTATTCAATTTTTTCTTACAGAGTTCAGTAAGATAAAAATTATCTTTTCTTTTATAGAAAACATTTGTCAAAACTATTCTTACACCTCTATACTTGTGTAAAGTTTTCAATTAAAAATTAATCACTCATTATCTCTTTTTTTGAAAAAAAATTTTAAATCTTATGATTTCCAATTATTTGAGCAGTCATTAACATAATCACATCTTTTTCCTACTAACATTGTGACTCTTGGGTCGACTCATATCTTAATAAATAATAGTAAAATGTCTTAAGCATCAACCTCAGATAAATGAGTATCTGTGACAAGAGGGCAGAAATCCGAACAATATTTTTGACTTCCCATGCATCAGTTGGTCTATAACATAGATTCTGGAATTTTGCTTTTAAAAAATGTCAATTCTCTAATTAACCTATGGTAAATCTATTTCTTTTTTTTAAAGAACAAAGCTATTATGTCAGTAAACAATAAGAAGAAAAGATGTTCTATAAAAACATTTATTCAGAAACTATTACCTCTGCTTGTTTAAGAGAAACATATTATAGATATTAGCTAGTAACTCCTAAGACTTCCTGACCTTGGACTCTTTGTACAGACAAGATACATCCCCTAAATTTTCCCACTTTTTTTTTTTCCCTATCCTGTGTCAGAAGTAGGGAGTGAGATGATGAGAGAATGAAGTTAGGTAAACATTGTGCTTACGTAGCTTTGCTCGTTTTCAAATTCAAAAGTCCCATTAGGAACATTTAGACACCCTGGCTGCAGAGACAGTCTGCCAATACTATTTATTGATCAATTCCATTTATATGTAAATGTAGAGATTGCCTTCAAGCTCTGTGTCTGATATTATTTGAAAGGATCACCAATACACGATTGATGTAAAAGGCCTGAGGAGAAGCCAATTCTGAGAGATAGAACAGAGGAATAGAGTTGGCTTTGAGAAGTGTCATTGTCCTTGGTGTTTGAAGATGGAATATCTGCCAACAAGGATGATTCTGCTCAACAGCTTCAAGTTGCATAATTTGACAGCTAACATATCTGTCACTGGATCGCACTCTGCTGCTACGTAACTTCATAAGAAAAGCTTGTTTCCTCTATCTCTAGCCAAGTATCATCTTTCCTTACAGGAAAAGCTCAGTTTTTCACACCTCACATTTAACTTGGCATCAATATTATTTATTCTCTTTGTTTACTGATTAATACTTTCAGAATAAGTGAAGCTTCTTACCTTTAGAACAATCATTTTGGCTTCTCAGAGTAAGTGACCAAAGAGTTTAACCCTTGTCAGCTTTATCACACAGATGATTTACTTATCCTATCTTAATATTTAAGATAAGTTATCTGATAGAGAGACTAAATGGTGATAAGAACAGCTCTTCTATGAAGGTTATTCTAAACCAGGATACCTAAACACACCAGCATTATATATTTTGTGGTAAAGAGTGTTTCAGTTTAAAGATAAATTTTTATGATAATTTTTAGATCATTAAATATTAAATTAGGGCTCGCTGGAGAATAAGCAATCTTTTTCATTGCTGAATCCTATGGGCACCACCAAGCTTAGAGCTACACAGCACCATAGTCAGGCCTCTTTAATTTTCATGCAGTCCTAAACCAGCATCTCTTTCAGAATCTACAATGAACTTGGTAGTATGATAAACACAGAGAAAGGTCGTATGAAAGTATTTACTCTCATCCTTTGAGAAAGGCATACAGAGCCTTAATATCCATACAAATCTTAAGGTATCAAAATAAGCAGGTAGCCAGTAAGAAATATAAAGAAAGCAGGGCAGGTAAGAGAAAGAGAATCAAAAGGAAAAAGGCAGGGACACGAGAGATAACACCCTGAAAGCAAGAATCTCAAGATCTAATTGGTGAAATAAGACATGTATTAAAGAAAGTGAATAAGTTAAAATAATATAGAATAAAATAAGGCAGTGTAGAAATAAGTAGCGTAAGGCTGATAGAATTTTGGTATAGTGGCCAAGTCAGTAAGGAGCCGGCCTGACTGGTTCACAAAATATATTGGATGAACACACACACCTTTTAAAAGTCAGTTGTCAAGCTGTACCGTTTGAAGCATAGCTCCTGTTTTCTTCCTCTGTCTTGTATTAAATTTACACACTCAACAGATAATCAGCCCACTCTTTCTTACAGAAGGTCCATTTTCTTTTGCAATCCACCATCTCTCACATGGCCATGCGCTTTATTGGGAAGTGGTAATAATCTCCTCTTGCTTGTCAGCCCTAAGTTGAAGAATGAGCATATGAGCAAGTCTGGTCGATAAAAATGGAAAGAAGAATTCTGGAAGATTCTGAAAGGCATCTTCTGCCTCCTCCTACCTCCCATAAAAGGAACACTGGATAAAGACATCGTTCTTCTTCTTGTGGAAATTGTCAGGTCTTCATATGACCCAGGAAACTACAGTTGAAATCACAAGGAGAGCTGCCTTGAAAATAAAGTCAATCCATGAAGTATAGTGGAGTAGAAAGAAAAAGAGAATTTGGATTCTCGAGAAAGTCAATGAGCCACTAAATTTACCCTCTTGGTAGTTGCCCTCTTTCAAAAGACCTTCCAATGTGCAGCGACAGATTCTCTTCACCATTGAAGACTCTTTGAATTGATTTTTTTTTTTTTTATCGCACGAATCCAAACACATCCACATTTGTACATCCTCTAACTTGTCATTTGGCAACTTCATGTTTGATTAATGTTTTTATATGGTGACACACCAGGGAAATGAAAATCCATGGAAATAAAAATAATACATTTAACTATTAAAAGAGTTTATAAACTAGAAGAGTGACACTATCAATCAGAAAGCATTTTAGAATTATATATGGACTGCAAATAGGCATACTGTATTAATGCCTTCATTTGTTATTTTTAAAATTAACAAAAATCCCTTCATCTGGAATGGCATCAGATAATTTAAACATGGCGTTTGGCATTTCCCTTACAAGTTAACTAAATCAGATAAACATATTTGATTTTAAAATCTTAAGACATATACATAAAGTTTTTATAATTTGTAAAGCAAAAGAAGACAAAAATTTTCGAATTGCATAAACACTTTCAACTTATATTTTGGTGAGGGGATATTTTATATATTTCACCTCAAATTAGATGCACAACATTTTTCAGTTTTTAAACATTTCATTGAGAAAGGAGACACATTATTCAGTTGATATTATGTACATCAGCTATCTAATAGACATTCGATAACCCTTTATAATTGATTCAGTGTCAAATAACCATATCATCAATGATTTGAGAGTTTGTCTGCATTTTCTCATTATGCAAACAGTCTTATGTACTGGATTGCACTTCCTCCCATAGCTCTTGATTTTCAATATGCATATTTATCCTCATGGTTGTATGCATATCCTGGACAAAAACTAATTAATGAATGAACCTGTTTATAATTTATCGGCTGTTGAGTTTCCATTAGCTGCACCTTTTTTTCACTTGTATCTGTCTGGAAAGCACATGTTACCCATTTCACACAGGAGAAAAGTAAAAACGAATCCACTAGATCACTTTAGAATGAATTTGTGGATGAACACAAAAACAAAGCAAAATATTAACTACTTAAAAAGCTATTCAGCTCTCTGAGGCTGCATTACAGCCTGTGCAATCACTGCTATTTCCAGAAATATAATAAAGATTTTGCCTTTTTGATAGAAAAATAATCAAACTGCTTTTTTTTTCCTGAGCTGTCAGACAAAATGACACGTGGCATGACCCTTGGAGCTATTATATAAAAGTAAAGCTCACAAGTTCACCAATTTAGAAGGAAAATAGAGAAAAAACATGTCAGAGTCATAGAGAGAGAGACTTTTAGTGGGAAATTTGCACTTAGCACATGAAATTTTAGTCTCCCAAGGTTGTTACTTTCTGAGGGGATGGAGGAAAATAAAGTAATTAAAAAAAAATGCAACTGGCTAGCTGGCTGTTTTCTGGTCATGTATTAAAGTGGAATGGAACTGGTGAAAGTCAGCAGAGGTACAAAAATACCTCTTTTTATTAAATTTATTGGGGTGACATTTAATAAGATTACATAAGTTTCAAGTGAACAGTTCTATAATGCATCATCTGTATATCGGTTTTGTGTTCACCATCCAAAGCCTAGTCTCCTTCCATCACCATATATTTGACCCCTTTTTCCTTCTTCCATCTCCCCCACACTCCTTCCCCTCTGGTAACCACCGTACTGTTGTCTGTTTCTATACATTTTTTGCTTTGTTTGTTTGTTTGTTTCTGTTTCATATCCTACATATGAATGAAGTCATATGGCTCTTGTCCTTTTCCATTTGTCTTATTTCATTTAGCATAATAATCTCAAGATCCATCCACATTTTTACAAATGGCAGTATTTCATCTCATAAAGACCGGTTATACAATGATATAAGCATCACACAAATGAGTTGAGCTGATAGATTTTAGTCCCTCATCATTTCCCAAACACACAGTCCTGTTAACATTTTGCTCTTCCCTGCTGTTTGATAAAGTGTTATGTCCAACTCCAGCTAGGTTTTTGGCAAAAATTATTTGAATAACTACCTGGATAGTCATTAAATGTTATGTAATCTGACATCTTTGTAACTCTCAAATAAATTGCATATTTAGAGATTTAAAAAAAGAAGAAAAAGCTGAATGTTTTATGGCAAAATGTTAAGAATATAATTTTTTTCTTTAAATAGCTCATCATTTCTTATTTATATGTGTTTTTTCATATTTTAGCATTTTTGAAATTAGGAGATATCTTATAAGTAATGATATAAAATATAATTAACAGCTTTACTCTTTTACTGAAATATAAAATAATGATGCAAATTATAATTAGTTTTTAAGTTTATATGAAATGCAGCAACTATACCGTGTTAAATGATGCCTGATTCAATCAAGATCTCTCTAAATTCAAGTTGTATGATTTTGTTATCTACCTGCTAATTCACTTGGACTTTGAAACAGGAAATTTTCTTTTCATGTGTTTTTCCCATCATTCTTCCAAGTTCATACTCCTTAGCCACCCAGCATTCTTAACATTCTGCTATAGACATATTGCAACTGCTGCCTCTTCCTAAAATTTCTCTTTGATTATCCCAGCCAAAAATGTCATCTCTTGTCAGTAAATTACAACTCCACTCTTATGAATTACAACTCTAGTACTCTTCAGACATTGTCTCACATTAAATACATGTGTGTACCTTTTCAACTGGATTGCAAGGTTTTTTATTTCAGGAATAGCATCTATGATATCCAATTCTTTAATCCCGTCTTCAAGGTTTTGGATGATCTGGTCCCCAAATAATTGTTCAGTTTTGCAGTTCACTAGCCCGTTATTATTTTCTTGGCACTGTTGTCACAATGAACTAGTTGATGTTCTTTTAACATTCAACACCTCAGTGTCTCCACGATTAGTTCACGATGCTTCCTCAGGCTGTAATATCCTTTCTCATTTCCCTTAGCACAGTCTTCTTTTAAGATCCTGATCAAAGACTATAGATTAAAAATATCCTTCCAGGCTCTTTGTCAAGACGAATCATTTCTTCTGTGTATACATGGTTACCTTATATATACCTCTCTACAACAATATTACTCAGATTCTTTCTTTTTCTTTCCTGAAGGATTATAAGCACACGATTTAGGACACAACTCTTATCTTACATATTTTTGTTATTTTCAAAAAATTGGATGTATAAAAAGTGTTGAGGTTTTTTTCTATCATGTTTTTGTTTTTTATGTGACCATCAATAAGAATCTCTATTCTTTAACGTGTCTATAAAGTGAGGAGTACCTTTCTGAGGTAAAGATGGGATGTCTCTTTCTAGTTAAGCACCATAAAGTGCTCAAGCATCAAAGATCAATTGTCTAATTTTTTTTTTTTGCCAATCTTAGAGATGCACTGGGGTCCATTCTCAATAAAACCTGTTAAAAGAATTTAATGATTTTTTTCAAGTTATCCATCTAAGATCTGATACAAACTCTCTCTTTTTTTGCAATTCAAGAGAGAGTCAGAAAAACAAAAACTTGTATCTACGAGAAAGTGACTCTCAGAAGGCATTGATTATTCCTCCAACAGAAATTTCTCCGTCAATCTTTATGAAGTCAATTCTAATCTTTGCAGAAAAGAAAGTGTTTATGGAAGTCAGGATCATCTTCTCAACCCAAGAAGGAATCATAACTGGTTAAGAGGGGGATCTATAATCATATTCTGGTCAACTACAAGTAAAAAGTAGTCCACTGGAGTTCCTACTTGATTTAGGTATGAAACTAACCAGGAGTTTAATTTTGGGCATTGCCTATTAAGTTTCTTCTTCACTGGCCCTTCCACAGATAGCAACTATCACTCCAGACAAAATACCAAAAGCCATGTCACTGGAGAGTAAACACAACAGGCAGAATCTGGAGGTGAATGGACACAGAGAAGAAGGAAATGACATTGTGTGCATTCCAATTTTAGCCTTTTAGGCCGTAAGCAAGCCACAGTTACTGCCCAGAATGGATAGAACGCTGATAGAAAATTCAATCTTCTTGGCCTAAAGACGGCAGCCACTAAAATGTAAGGAGAAAATCTAAGAAATAGTGTCATAGAGAGAGAGGTTGTCCTGAATTCTACAGTGTTTAAAGTTGTGTTATATATTTGGGTTTTTCAACCTTCAAGAATTATTATTTTGCTTTTAGGCTTTATGTCTATGATTTTTCTAGCTTCAATCAAGTACTGATATCTTATATCTCAGTTGTAATAACTAACAGGCTAAACTTCTCACACTTTATATCATAAGAAATCAAGTATTCACTGGATACCAACTATGTATCAAAAATGAAGCTCATTTTTTTTCTCAGAATCAGGTAGATTGCATTATTTTCATTTTACAGGTGAAGAAAATGAGGCCCAGATGTGTTGGATAATTTTCTTGAGATCATTTTTCAATTCACATATTTGACTTCACAACTTACCATCTTCGTAGCACATTCATTCATCCAGTACATATCTATTTGTTGAGTATTTAGTATTACCAGAGAATGTGCTGGGATTATAGATTAACAGTAAGTGAGACAGAAATTGATTCTGTCTTCATAGAACCTATGTTATATTAGGAGAGTCTGAAAAAATTTTAAAGCATCTAATGAATTAATTAGTGACATGTAAGATAAGTGCTTTAAATGAGAGCTTCAGGATGAAATGAAAGTGTCTTACATGGAAACTCTAATCACTTTGAGGAACAGAGAAGACTTTCCAAAAATGTCTTCTGAGTTGAAATGTGAATAGTGACTAGTAATAACCATACAAGGTAGCTAAGCATGTGGGGGAAAGGTACTATCTCAGAAAGGTGAGCATGTGTGAGTTGCTGGGGCAGAAAGAGGCATCAGTCTACCAGCACACTAAAGAGAGTTTTAAATCTGGGATTCCATTCAAAGTTTGTGGAATAAAATTTCATCTCTGCCACTTGCATGCTTTGAGATTTCTCTGATTTCTAGGTTTTTTTTTAACAAATGGATATAAAACTATACCAATAATAATAATTATTATAATATTAGCAATAACAATCACATCAACAAATCAGCAGTAATAATATCTACTGCAAAGTGGCTGGTACATAACAGATACTCTATGGATATTCAATACCAATCACTGGCCTCTGAATGAGATATTCACAATTAGTTTAGACCAGCAATCTATGGACTCCTGGCTATCCCCAAAATTCTTTTAGGGCACTGGCAAAATAATACCGTGGTGTTATTCGCCTTTTTTGCTTTGTTAAGATGTTCACTGATACTGCAAAGACAATGGTGAGTAAAACAGCCGATGTCTTAGTGCCCATCAAGCAGTAGCACCAAATTGTATGAACTCTCTTACGGTTCTAGAAACCAGAAATTGCTTCAATAAGGCAACCCAGACTTCTTATTGTGATAGTGTTTTCGGGAGGGGGATTCTTAGAGAATATAACATGGCAGTGCTTCTCAAACTTAGTGTGCACAGAAATCACCTGGGGATCTTTTTAAAATACAGATTCTGATCCAGTCGGTCCTGATTTGGTCTGAGATTCTTCTGTTTCTAACAAGCTCCAGGCTTATGTCATTGCTGCTGATTCATATATGTCACATTTAGGATACTGAGGTATTAAAGAACAAGGAGTCTTAGGAAAGTTGGGGAAAATCAAATTTCACCTACTTTCACTAGAGTATGAATGGAAACTAGGCAGAAATGAGAAAGAGTTAGATCTCCATATTTATTTTGACCCCTATCTTTTGGCAAGTGATTTTGAGAATGTATTACACCACATTATTGAACAAGAAATAAAAAAAATAGATTCGGTTTTTCACATTCTTTTTCTTGTTCTTGAAGTTGAATGTAAGGTTAGTTCATATTTAAAGCCACTCAAAATTTAATTCAGTTCAACAAACGTTTGTTTATGCATACTATAATGCAAAGGATTATATTGAGCATTGGGGATTTGTCACCAACCTCTTGTACTTTATCATGGGAGAAGACACTCATAAACAACCAAGTCTCAAGGAAGACTGTGATAAATATGAAATTCAAAAGATAAACAAGAACCATACTATTATAGGAAACAGAGAGTCCTGGCCCTCAGGACAGCTGGGATGGAATTTCTTGGCAGAGATGGAATTCAAATAGGTCTTCAAAGGACAGGAAGACATTTCACGAAGAGCTTCTGGGTGAAGGATTTAAAAGTGAGAGAACTTAGGGTTTATTTGCCAACAGTAGGTGAAAAATAGGATGTTTGCCAGTGAAGGTTGGAGGCAGAGGGACTATAGTAACAAACGAGGCTGGGATAAAGGAGGAGCCACATGATGGCTGGTCTGATTATAAGACCAAGCTTAACATCGTTCTGTAGAATAACATGTGTGTGCACTGACATGATTGAAAGATAATTGTGCCAATATTGTAAAGGAGAGCTGAAGAGACTAGGCTGGTGATTGTCAGGATTATTTAGAGAACCACACTGGCTTGCGGGAGGAAGATGGCAAGGTAAAAACGAAGAAGTCAGATGAGATGAGAGTTTGTACAATTTGATAGGAGTTACATTTGTACTCTTTTTGGAAAAGTGACCACATGTTAAAAATACACATTGTAAAATACTGGGAATTACTATTTTTTTGCACCTATGGCACCCAGTCTTCCTAAGTGGTCTCTCATTCAAGTACTAACCAGGCCCGACCCTGCTTAACTTCCTGTCTGAGATCAGACAGGATTGGGCGTGTTCAGGCATGGCCCTGGACAAAATACTGAGAATTAGATGGAAGAAGAAATGATTGTTCAACTACTAGTGCAGCCAACTCCTTATAGAGCTTCATTGGCCCTGAGCAGAACACTGCAGTTATAACCTGCCAGGAATGAGGGGCCGGATTTGTACCCAAGCACATCAGAACCTTCAGAGGCCAGGGCATGGCACCAACGGGGTTTATTTATTTTACATTCTTAATAGATAGTTAAGCATAAAAGTAATTTGCCAAAGACTATTGGAGTAATATTTAGGTTTATTTTCTTGCTTTATGCGAGACCTGAAGAATCGTACGACATTTTCAGTGGGATTGTATTTTCGTCATTAGAAGAGATTCAAAAAGTCATTGAACACATTTTAGTCACAAGGAAGAATAACTTATTTCTGAGTTATTAGTGTCATTTTTGGTCCCACTGTGCTCAAAATATATAGGAGGGGGTTTAGGGAGGATATTTTAGGGAGAAGAATGAGCTTTGCTTTTCTTAACATTTTGTTTTGTGTTAGAGGAGTACTATTTTATTTTATAAAACACATGATTTTATAGTATAAATAGGAGAAGTTTAGAGACCTAGAAAGCATAGTAGACTCTCCTGAACCTTTCTAAACTTCAAACTTCTTGATCTGACCTTTTTTCACAATTGTTTTACTGTTTTATACTTCAAACATCAGACTTTTCCTCTTCAGTGTTCTTAACTGTGACCTACATCAAAGAATCTTTCTATCAGAAATGATGCTGACCTTACAGGATTATTTTGAGGAAGACAGTGGGTAGTCTATGTAGAATACCTGCCACTAGGAGCTTCTGGATGAAGGAATTAAAAGTGAGAGAACATAGGGTTTATTCACCAGTAGCAGGTGAAGAGCAGGACATTTGTCAGTGAAAAGTTTTCTTCTTTCTCTTTTCAGGTCATTGAGAGGTGAGCTTGGAGTTTGACACATTTCTAATACCTTGATTATCACTGTGGTAGATCCCACTAGAAAGGATTGAGGCTAATGTAAAGAATTGTCTGTAGCTTTATTTATTAATTGTCTAATGTAAATAACACCTTCATGGTTGATCACCTAATTTTATCTTGCTGTACACTAGGTTGTTAGATTTTTGTAGAAGGGACTTGAAAAGAGAATTAGCAGTCAAATAGCTTACTCATGAAGTACAAAAGATTATTGAGCTGATCTGGATTCTAATGATCAAGCAATTTTCTCATTGGAAAAAAAAAAGGCCCCCAAATATACAATTTTGTATAGGAAAAACAAAGAAGTATAGAAAATATCACAATTAGCTTGGAAGTCTTTAGCATTAGCAAATAACATTAAATATATTAATTTCTTCAAATTGCTATTTTTTAATAGTTAAATGTAATTCTATAATTTACAATTATTCTTATGGAAAATGGCTATTCTATATACTATATTTCTAAAAAAACATATAGGCAATAAATAAAAAGGATTATTTTTAGAACCTTGTTGCTACAAAGTATGTTCAAGGATGATTCAGATATTAAGTCTCTAGGTAATTAGAAATAATGAGCCATGTTTTAATAACAGAGTTGACTATTACTTTAAATTCATTTTCACTCTCATTTCCACAGAGTCATTTGGCTTCTAAAAAACATAAGAGAAAAAGGCTCATCAATTCAGTGGCATGGTTTACTGATTGCTTTTTTTCTTTTTAAGGAAGGAATCAATACTAAAGTGATGATTCTAAATGTCATCATTTGCTTGTTTTATAATTTGGAATATAATTTGACTTCTCAGATATTTTAAATAAATATTTAAAATAAATTACTGGATGTGACAGACAGTTTGGAAGTTGTGATCTACAATATTTTGGCTCAAATGATATTTTCAGCTAAAACACATTTCACATTCACATACTTGCTTACTTTCACAGATTGGCTGGGCCTCTTCCAATTTTAATATGTGACCAAAAAAAAAAGTACCACATAAAGTGATTGTACTTACTTTGTAAGTTAACTCCCTCATAGAAACAGAGTAGAGTATTTAGTATGTTTGAGAAGGAAATACCTAAATAACTATGAGTTAGGTTAGTGAAAACTATTGTATAGGTCTATAATTTTTATTTTTTGCACTGAGGCTTTTGTGACATATTTAATTTGTTCAATAAAAAGAGCATGGTGCCCTCTAAAGAAACTCTAGCCAGCTGGATGTTATAAATGGGACCATCTGCTCAAATAAGCTCCATTTGTAAACTTCAAAATAACTATCGTTTATTTTTTTCTTATATAATATTGGCGGAAAAATTATACAAATCCTGACATTTTCTCTTGCTGGTTACTGGGTTAGCTTTCTTCCACTCAAAATGTGACCCCAGCCAAGTGGAAAATATGGAAATATATCTTAATACTAGTTGGATGGTTTTACTTATAAGTAATAAGTAAAATCAAAGAGAAAATTTACTAAATTACAAAGGAAGTATAGAGATAGAATGACTGGGTTAGTCATTTCAGTGGCTTCATGATCATCAAGAATCAAAATTCTTTCTGCATTTTAAGCTCTGCCATTCTCTCTATGATGACTTTATCACAGCCTAGCCTGGTTTATTCCATAATTAGGAGATGGCTGCCACAATTCAAGATGCCACATACAAAAGACCAAATTTAAAAGAAGAAGAGGGCCACATTTGCCAGTGTGTCCTTCTGTGAGCAAGATCCTTCCCAGAACACTCCAAGTCTATGTCTGTTGCACCTCACTGGCAAGGGAAGAATCCTATCCAGTCACTGGCCTGTGAGTTAATCATTCACAATTAGCTTCGACCAGTGGTCCATAATGTATGGTCTATGGACTGCTGGGTATCCCCTTGAATTAAGTTTGGAATGAGGAGCATGACCTGGGACAGTAAAAAAATATATATTTTTTTTCTTGAGTTTTGTCCTATGTAGCTCTCACTGAATGGATACATGTTCTTTTTCTCTTCTTATCTTAAATCAAAGAACCATGAGGCCCATCCACTAGATGAGCATCTAGCCAGTGGAATTCATTTCTGTGTTCCAAGACTTCCTTATTTCATAGTGAGATTTACACTGAGATTTGCAAAATATATAGAATTATTTTAATATATATAATATATAATTATATATTAATATTATATCACATTATATTAATTATATTAATTATAATTGATAATGTATATTAATTATATATTATATATTAGATTATAATATATAATAAAATATATAATATATATTATATAATATATATTATATTTTTAATATATAAATATATATTTATAATATATAATAATATATATTAATCAATATGCATACTGATATTCAAAGAAGAATTGCTATTCAAAACACTCCAGACCACCTTGTTGATGGCACACTTTTGAATGTCCTGCTTTATCACTGTGACTGCTCTTTGCCACAATGATTTTTTTATCATGTTTTAACAATGTAAAGATGCATGCCTTGTGAAGTGGGAGGACAGAGGGGAAGATATTCAGAGCCACAGGATTTCCATTAAACACCTCCACTATCACCACCACCACGACAGATAAGTTGAGACAGCTCGGAGAGTATTTTTAAAAAATCATTCCATTGCCAAATGTATGCATTTACATTTGTGAACAATTTCTAAAGATTTTACCATTAACCATTATTCAGAGGATAGCATGGAGTGCTGAAAATAAAACACGTGGACAATTTGCAGAGTTTCAAAAAATATTGGCTTATCAATAACTTGAAGCTTTCATGGCCCTCAGGTCACAAGCTTAAGGTTGTGTTTAGAGAGGCCTGTGTTCATATCCCAGTCCTCCCACACCTTAGCTTTATGACCTTATACAGTAACTTAGTATTCCTTTCTCTCAGTTCCTTAACTACAAAATGAAGACAATGTTACTTAGCTTTCAGGATGATGAGAGAATTTACTAAGAATATGAACATAAAGTATCCAGTATACACTAGGTTTGGTTCCTGTAATTTTATTTTCGAATGAAGAGTTTAAGCTTATTAAACCTGAAACTAATATAATATTATATGCCAACTATAATTGAAAAATTAAAAAAAAACATTTTAAAAGAGTTCAATTTTATCAAAGATAGTTTTCTTTTCTGATAGTTCATAAACTCTATTCTCTATTGAGACTATGCTCTACAATGCTTACTCTCAAACACATAAAGGATGAGAAATGTGAATTAGCCAAATCCTTATCCACCTCTGTTTTTAAAGAGTTAATTAGCACTGTTATAATTACAGATAGGTCAGATACCATCTCATTTGCCAGCTACTTAGTAGAGGAAATTCCGTTTTATTCACATCGCAAACCTAGTTCTAGATCAGTCTCCTGGAAAATGTTTTAAAAAATACAGATTCATCAAGGTATATTCATTTGCACCATGTGGCACAAAGCCTAGGAATCTGTATTTTTAATTATTCCTCAGGGATAATGGTCTAGCCAGATCTTCTTCAATCCTATGACTTCCTTTTGAAACTCTTTGCCTAAGATCTTTGCTACTCAGTGTTGCCCATGGACCAGTACCAGCAGCGCCTGGAACCTTGTTCCAAATTCAGTGTCTCAGGTTTCCCCACCTCTGACGAACTCAATCAGAACCTACATATTAACAAAATCCCCAGGGATTTGTGCACATGGCTTTCTGAAATCACTGACTGCCTTTATTCTCTCACTTTCTCCTCCACCATCCTCAGCCTACGTGATTCTTCCGAGTCACTACTAAGAAGTACTTGGCCAGTCACCTCCGAAAAGTTGCCAAATCCTGATAAAAAGTTTTGGCTCTATAGGTTTTATTTTTATCTATTATCTATCTACCTATCATCCATCTATCTATCTATCTATCTATCTATCTATCTATCTATCTATCTATCCATCCATCCATCCATCTATCTATCATCTATCTATCATCTATCTATTTGTGTGTGGCTTTACAGTATATGACTTTTCTTAAAGTATAGGATCTTACTGTTGTGGATTTGCCTACATGGGTTTTCATTACTTCATGGTTGAGCCTTTTTAATATTTGCTATTCTGGAGAAGGATGTTTCTTCTGGGGCTAATATTCTAGTATAAGATGGCAGAGGTGGGTGAGAAGGACATATTTTGATAGCTTTGGAGAGCTGAATGAGGCAGCAATAAAAATACTATTTCAAAACAGTTAAGCTGTCACCTTAAGAAACTACATAGTGTGTCAAAGAGGAAAGCACTTTACAAAAGTAATTTGATATTGAATGCATATGTCTGTAATTTGATTTGCAGCAAGTAGAGAATGAAATGTTAAGGAAAGGTTGTTTTCCTACACTTTATAATTATTTCTAGTACATTGGTATTGATAACATTTGAGTCCTCAGTGGGTGAAGGATTTGCCTGTATCTAATGGTCTAATTTTTGTAGTTGCCTAAGACTTTCTAGAGTTCTCATGCAAGTGAGTGTAAGAGGTCTAAACCAGCAATAATATTAAAAAACAAAATTCCTCAAGCTATGACATACATTTCTATCTTGATTACATTTTAACAATTTGTATACACACCATCCTCCAAGCTACTGCAGGTAACTGATCTGGAGGTATTCATTTTTTTAAGCTATATATATATATATAAATATATATATATATATATATATATATAAATATATATATATATATATATATTTATATATATATATTTATATATATATTTATATATATATATATTTTTTTTCCCTATGGCAGCGAATTTGTGTTGATGAAGAAGAAGGTAGCTACTTAACTATATGCATTCTTCTCAATAGAAAGCAAAGCCTAGAGGACAGAAAAACCATGTCTGTGTTTGTTTTGTAAAAGTGACTGCCTTAAGGTACCTTTCACCATGGACACAGCTAGGTACGTATCTAAATTGAAATCGCCTCACATTTTCCATTTTGCACACCACTTTCCTATAACCTCCTAAACTGCCCTTATTAAATTTGTCCTTGAAGAGAATGGCTTCCTATAAATGTAAACAACTGAGAAATTGAAGGGAGGGACACGGTTTAGCTGATTATGCATGACTAAGTTGCATTTTATTCATCTAGAAATAGAATATGCATATGTTTTCATTCGAATTTATGGAAGATACTTTAGATCTCTAAGATTAGAAA
Organism: Macroglossus sobrinus; assembly: GCA_004027375.1. Taxonomy (NCBI): domain Eukaryota; kingdom Metazoa; phylum Chordata; class Mammalia; order Chiroptera; family Pteropodidae; genus Macroglossus; species Macroglossus sobrinus. The sequence continues at coordinate 197,664 of PVKZ01002243.1, read as the reverse complement.
GTACCTTAATATACCTTCTTTTATTGGAAAAGAAAAAAAAATATCAGCTTGGGTTTGACAGGTGTCATGTTTTGAATTTGAATGAGAGGCAGTTGATTTTGATGGCTGACTCCTTACCAAAGAAGAGCTTTGTCAATCTCCAGAAAGAATTGTCATTTTAGACGTGACAAGTTATCTAAAACTGATAACCTTTAACACTCAAATTACCTCGTTCCCCAGTAGCTTATTCCCATAGCTCTCACCCCCATCTCACATTAATTTTGTTCTTATAGTACAACACTGACATCAAATGGTAAGTAAACTTAGCTTTAATGTCTAATTTCCTCTCTCTTTAAATTATTCTGGACCTTTCAGACATATAGTAGCAAATCCACGCTTACCCTTGAGTGGTATGCCTACATTATTTTTGAGGGAAGGATACAGAGTGTTAAAAAGAAAAAAAAAATTGTGAAAGAATAGTGTTTTCACTAAATTCTAATTATTTTACACACACACACACACACACACTCTCTCCTAGATGTCCTTGAGGTTATTTTGCCCTCTTGTTGATTAATTTCAGAAATGGTTAATGTATTAAAAATTGCATCCAGAGATATAGAGATTTGAAGATAGGCTGCTTATTGCCATCCAGCTCCAGATAATTGTTAAATAAACTAAATGTTACACTATGAAGGAATTCAAGGTGATGCTGTATCCTGACTGGCATGGAAGCCTTTTGTGTTTCAAACAGCTAAAAATACAACATCTGCAGACTTCATAATTGGCTTTTGTGTTTGAGCTTAATGCACAGAATTGGCCAATCTGAAGTACCAGCTACCAAGGAGACCATTTAGGTTCACTCTACCTTTCCGAAGACTGACAGGAAAACTTAAATGGGAAGCACAGATAACAAATGGCAGATGTGAAACAGGTCTTTAGAATTCTAAGAAATAAAAGATGTGATAAAGTAAATAAGTACTCTTTTGTTACTGTTTTTTCTACATTTTAAAGAAAGTATTCATAAGGAATCCACAAGGAAAATATTTGAAAGTATTCATAAGGAAATCCTGTGTTCCTTATTTTTTTCTGCTTAGAAATTGTTATAAAGACATTTAAGTTAATAAAACTCTCAGTTCCATTGCCCCAAGGGGATATTGAATTTTTTTAAAAAATAACAAAGATGAAACTTTCAAAGGCAGTCTATCAAATTATAATGATTTCGAACTCAGGCATGAAAAATTTTCATCTTTTACTAATTGTCTCTAAAATAGGAAAAGAATCCTCTTTATTAAAATAATAGCTGATTATTTGATAACTTTACTGATTATTGCTACCAATGATGGCAATTAAAACTACTGTTTTAGAAAGCCACTATCCAATGGCTATGGATCAAGATAAAGACATTAAATAGAATTTTTTAAAACCCTAAACAAAAACTAGTAAAGAAAATCTAAAAATTGCATTTACTTTGCATAAGTATCTTGCTGACATTATGATACTGCCCTTTGTACCCTGGTGGTTATAGAGTTATCAGACAGCTGTTGTTTCCAGTGCTTTCAGAATTAATTCAAATATCAGAGGAAGTGTCCACCATCATGACATATGGTTTTTTGGGTGGAATACAAAAGCTACGATAGTAATTCTGTGCTTTGACACTTGTAATTCCTTTCTCTTCTGCAGCATTCCTATAAAAGAAGCATCTTTCTTTTAATCATCAATCCTGGTTATCTTCAACTGAGGCAAAGTTCTTTTCCAAGAACGTTTCTAGTATTGTTTAACCCCTTACCAGGCAGGCCAGAAAAATTCCCATGAAGTCGGAATAAACACGGTTTCTGGGATGGCTTAATTGTGTATGCCTCACCCCCTCACTACTCATCTTGCCACCTCACTTCTCCTCACATCAGCTTGACTTTACAGGAAAAGACAACTTCAACTGTCTTTGAGTGGATTAAGGTTTGCTCATATACATTCCAGTAGCAGCAATATGCTATGATTAAAATAATAATAATAATGATGAGTTCATTTCTTTATGCTTCTGCTATCCTAATGACAGTAAAGCAAATATTTCCTTAACATCTTCTCTGCTATTCTGACAAAATTCAGGTATGAGTTTTTATCACTGCTTTATCTCTAACTATCTCAGAAACTTATTTAATTTTTTTCAGCTTTATTTTGAAAAATAGGTAAGAAAAAGACAAACCCATTCTATTTAGTTTGAAAATGATCAAATATCAGTCACCTTTGATTAATGCAAAACATGTAAGGTTTTCCACATGTTTTGTCTTCTTTTCAGAAGTCATGTCTACTAGACATCCAAACCTTTCCAGAGGAAAGCATATAAAATTATCATGGATATAGTATTAGGATATCTCAGTCTCTTTCTTTTTATATTTAATTCCTAAAACATGTAAATCTTCATCATCATAAGAAATGAATTATAGTTGTATGTATGTATGTACCATCTTGTTTTTAGTAAAGGCCTTTGGGATAAATCTTCCCTACAGTACAATGTGGTAAACAGATGAGAAAAAATAGAAAAACAGATAAAGAAAGCCACTTGAGTGCCCTCTCGTGGAATAAGGCAGCACAGCAATGATTAAAACTGGACAATGACTAGTACTCCTAGATAGAAATAAGTATCAGAAAGAAAAAATAAATAAGACTTGGACAGAAGAGGGAGAATGAGGAAAATGGAGAGCATTTTCTTAGGCAACTGTTGAAAAATAAAAAATGTTTACAGCCTCTATATGAACAATCTAAAGAATAAGGAACAAAAAGCATCTGGTTTATAATAAGCCCAATGATCTACATTATTTGTACTTTATTTTTAGATTTTGATATCACTTAAGCCTTTGCCTATTTGTTAAAAAAAAAATTAGTTTACCTTGATTAACTTCTGTCAATAATAAATATATCTGGGAAGTATCTTCTTTTGTAAGTTAGCAGTAATGGCCATTTTTATTGGTATGAAAAAATAATGGAGCTCACTCTGCAGTGTGTCTTGTAGCACATATATCTGAAATGTAACTTACATTAAAAAATGTAACTGCTAATGAAGAAGGCAAAAATTTGTATTTATAAAATAACTGAGTATTTTTCTTATTCTCAATAAGGCCATGCTATAATCTTGGGTATTATCGGAAAGATAAGGTTGGCTGGTTCAATGAATAATGGAAAAAATAAGAATCTAAACCCTTCATGGCTGTCATTGTGGAAATATATATAGGTTTCAAGTCCCACTGAACCTTGACTAATGAAGTAAGTATAAAACTAAGCGGGCTGAATGTGGCTTAGGAAAGGAGAAAAATACAAGGAAATAAAAGTGAGATAAAGAGTAAATAAATTAATATTTTTATTTTGAAATAATTCAAAACTAGCAGAAAAATTGCATGAAAAGTATAGAGAAAGCACTTCTAGAATGATGGACTAAGAAAAAAATCCACTGCACAAAAACAAGAACACTGCCAAAAATTATCAAAATTAACTTTGGAACTTTAAATTACCCATATTTGCAACAACATGAGAAGCTTTACTCAAATGAAACAGCTAAATACCATAAAGAACAATGAGCATTGTGGTTTTTATTTGTTCTATTTCTGATCCTTTCCCTTAAACACCAGAAACTTCACAACCATGGTAGCTATGAAAAATAATAGCCTAGGAGTGACCAGAGAGAGAAGAGAATGGCATCGAATCTTCCCCCCAAAGCCCTACCTCCAGAGAAGTGACAAAATTTGGAAGATTCTTGCAAAGGACTCATTCACCGAGCTTGTCTTTATTTGACCTGGCTCAGCTTGTTCAGTGAGAAAAGCACTGTTTGAAGGCATTTGTCCAAGAAAAACAAAACAAAACAAAACAAAAAAACAATAGCAATCGCTTAACATTGAAGCTGCTAATTGCAATGATGCCAATTGGGCAAACCAGAGATTGAACAAAACACTTACAAGAAAAATTTGAGGAATGAGATGCCCATGGGGAATGTCAAAAAGTTCACGCACAATACTGGAAATTTAGAAAGCCACATGCATGTACAGAGTTGTTCATATGCCCAAGGAAGACACTAGCAGGTCCTAATCTCTCAGCTCTGGCTGACCTCAAGACACAGTACAAATAGGAACGGAAGATTAAGGTGAAGTCGAAAACTAGGAAAGATTTGAAAGTGTGTTAAAACACTTTTTCAGTACATGGGTGCCTTGCCAAAGGCTATAAAATGTATCGATTCAAGGCATTTATGGATTCTATCTAATCATTATCTGACCACCATGCTGTGTAGTGTCTTCAGTGGCTGCACATAATGTATACAGACTTCACAGAATTAATCAGGCCAGTGGCTAAACAAACAGCAAAAACAACAAACATTGGGTGGAGAGAAGAATCAAGTTTCTATTGTTATACCACTTTATATTTTTTAAAATGTCTAGCTTCCAACAACGAAAAAAATTATAAAACTCACTATAAAATAGAAACGTATGATTCACATATGTTTTATTTTAAAAAAGCAGTCAATAGAAATGTTACTGAAGACATCTATGTTTTGGGATTAGAAAATAAATTTATTAAATCAGATATTATACATATATTCAAAGCACTAAAAAAAAGAATGCCTAAAGAATTAAAGGAAAGTATAATATCTACCACAAAGAGAATATTGACAAAAAAAAAAGAATGAAATTAAAAAAAAATAGAAATTCTTGGAGTTAAAAAATAAAATAACTGAAATGAAGAATTTATTAGAGAGGCCAACAGCATGTTTGAGTTGGAGCAAGAAAGAATCAGAAGATAGGCCAATTAAAAATTGTCCAGTGGGAGGAACAGAAAAAAACATGAAGAAAAATGAAAAGATTCTTAGAGATCTGTAGGATAGCACTAGTTTTAACAAATAACATATAATGGAAGTCTAAAGAAAATGAGAGAGAGGGACAGAAAGAATATTTAAAAAAAATAATGGCTGATACTTCCCAAATTTGATGAAAACCATTAATTTGCATATCCAAGAAGCTCAATAAACTCCAAGTAGAATAATCTCAAATCCAAACATAGATACATTATAGTCAAACTGACAAAGAAGAGAACTCTGAAAGAAGCAAGACCCACCACATGCAAGGGACCCTAAATAAGATGAATAGCTCACCTCGTCAGAGTCAATGGAGGCCAGAAGGCAATGGGATGACACTGAAAGTGTTGAAAGAAAAAAAACCTGTCAACTGTATTCAGCAAAGCTATCCTTCAACATGAAGGAGAAAGTAAGACATTCCCAGAAAAACAAAACATGAGAATTTTTGCTAGAAGTCCTAGGCTATGAGAAACATTGAAAGAAGTATTTCAGGCTGAAATGAAATGATGATACTGGATAGTAACTTTAATAAAAAATAAATACAAGCACTGGCAAAGTAAATTTATCAGTAAATATAAAAGAGTAGAAATGTATGCTTGTAATTTCTAGAGAAATCATTCAAAAATAACTCAAGCTCCTATTAAACAAAGGAATTTTAAAAACTCTAGAAATTATCTTCTTAATAAGATGAAGGAATAGAGGAATGAAAAATGAAAAGACATAGAAATCAAATTGTAAATATGACAGGTATCAAGACTATAAAACTCTCAAAAAAAAACATAAGTATAAATTTTGGCATTCTTGGATTAGGTAATGGTTTCTTAGATAATGACATTAAACCACATGTGATGCTGCTAAATTGGAATTCATCAAAATTAGAAGCATTATGATTTGAAGGGCACAATCATGAAAGAAAAGACAACCCACAGACTTCAGAGAAAATATTTGCAAATGATGTAACTGATAAGGGACTTAAATCCAATATAAAGAACTCTTCTTACACCTCAGCCATAAATGACAACTCAATTTAAAAGCTAGCACATTTACTTTATTATTTATTTCTGTATGTATTGAAAATCACGAGTAGACACTGGTAACTCCAATTCCAAATCAACTACAGAGGGTTTATTCTAGCTTTTCTTCTTTTTTTTATTTTTAAATCCATTTCTTCCGGTAGTGAGAAAATGGCTCCCTTTAATCTCAAAATATCTATTTATTCTGTGAATCAGCTTTGCGTGTGACCATTTTGCCAACAATCTGTCATGTTTTCGCCCCTCTATAGATGCCCTCCAGTCCTTGCTCAGACCCTGAAACCTTGCTATAGACTATCTATCACCAGCTCTCTACCTGGACACCCTCATTACCTACTTAGGCTTCAATACCCTGTGCCCAAGCTTCTACCTACGGCCGCCTCCTGTCAACATAAACCTCCACCTCCCCCCATTCTGCTTGTGCCAGTCTTCTAAAGATATTCCCTGCTCAAATGTCCTCCTTATCACAACAGGGCTTAAACAACCCTGTCTGAGTGATTGCCACCCTTCTGTGTGCACACTCTTCTCAAACTTCTTTGGGTGCTTGATCCACTCTGAGCCAAAATATCTCATGGCCTCACCTTCTTGCAGATGCCCTCTGGTTCCTTCACCTCTCATTAACCTCTGGCACTTTCCACACCCTGTACCCCAACTGTGTAAAGGTGTCCCTCTCATGCCCTGACACCCCCATCAGACTGTTGCAACCTGCCAGCTGTGTGGATGCATATTTTGCGCATCCCTGTGCAGTGGCTTTTGTAGTAAAATATTAAGGAATAAATAAAAGAAGAAAAAGAGAAATGAAAGAAAGAGAAAAAAAGAGAGAGTGAGAAAAGGAAAAGAGAGGAGGTGGAAGAGAGAAGGGATGATTTTAAATCAGTAAATATTTACAGTAGGATCCTAACTTGACTTCCTCTTTTCTTTCTTCCAGAAGGAAGGGCTCTCTCTCTCTCTCTGCCTATGGGAGCATGACTCATCGCAACTGAGCTTTTATTATTATCTAAAGAATGTGGACTAACCTTTTTTTAATAAATCAAGAGAACATGCCTCAGCATGTTAAAGAAGAATCACAATGATATCAAAAATTAAGACGACCTGCAGTAGTTGGAAAATTGAAAATCGAACTATGTATAAATTATATTATCTTTGCTGAAAAAATATTAATTACTTTGCAAAAATTAAATTGCCTTCTCCCAGCTTTATATTGTAAATTCTGTTGAGTATAGCCTAGGCTGCTTTTTTTTCCTCTTTAATTTTGTTTCATTGTAGTATCACTTTCTCCATGTCCAATGCACTAACTCAGTCTCTGAAGGACCAGAGGACAAAAGTACAAGTGCTATACACACATGACAAGCAGAGAGAGATCAGATAACACCTTGTTTCCAAATCATATTTAGAAGTGGGTGGATGGGTCCAGGTAGAGGATTCTAATTATGATTATCAGAATAAAACAAAGAAAAGTTCATCGATTTCAGCCATCAGTTATTTAAAGTATTTTTTGTCCAGCTACCCTCAACTTCGCATCCCTTATTCCTGCATTCTTGTGTCTTTGATTTTTTGATTGTTTAGCATGAGATAATTGTTACCTTCTGGTCCAAGTGAGAGGATTTCCAGAAGTCACTTCTATTTGCCTTTTGACCACAGAAGAGTCCATTAATTAAGCATAGGGTGACTTACACATCGAAAGGTTACTTTTGTGAAACACTTGAAAAAGATTTAGCTATATCACAGCTCGAATCAAAGTAAGCAACAAGACATTCAAATGCTGAATTGCATTAGGAAGTTGTTTACAGCTTGTGATTTATTAAATCAGCCATTCTGCTGCATTCCATGGAAAAGCAAGATCCATTTGTCAGTTATCCTATGTTCACCAGATCTTGAAAAATCACCAAAAGCATTCCTGGGCATAATAGGTTTTCAATTTTGTTCATGTTAAAGTGTCCCCCCGCCCTCCCCAAGTGAATTAAATTGTTTTGTTATCTCTTATTTTCTGGTCTAACTAGTCTGACAAATGTATCATGTGGTTTCTAGTCTTAGAACTGAATTTAAATGGAAAGGATAAGGATGCCAGTAGGATGCTGTAGGAACAGGCAGGCTAAAGGTATATGAAAAAATCCAAGTGGTTGCTGATAAGAGAAAAAGTGTTGACCCACCTCATTTTTCTTTAGAGCAGGTATAAGCAACATGTGGCTGAATACCAACTATTCGTTTCCACCAACACAATTTCTGACACTTAGAGCATGAAACATCAGGAAGCTGCTTCCATATTTCAGCTTCTCAAATACACATTCATATTAATCTAGTAACCAATTTGCATTGTAAATGTTCTCATTACCAGTTTCAGCTAACAAAGTTCAAATATCTAAGATCAAATATCTATAGAGTAGTAGAATTGCAAATGATGTTTCCTTTCCTCACTGCACATTTTCATGTTTTTTTTACTTTTTCATTGTTATTTATAAAATATCATGTATATAACAGAAAAAGAAGTCACATTTAACTACAAAGAATCAAAAGCATTCTATAAACCTTTTACAACTTATTCTTTTTGATATTAAACCTCTAATAAAAAAGGTTGAGCCAGAATCTAAGGGCTGCTGGGAGAGTCTGAAAGAGACCCAGAAAGAAAAATTCTGTCACCCAAATATTAGTGGTGGCAGTAGCAAAAACTGGACAAAAAGAAGAAATAAAAAGACATTTCACACAGTTTGGAATATGGCCAGCACATAATGAATGCTTCCTGAATTCTTTTGACTTGAAGGTCTACCGCCATGCCAAGTAGCTACAGGACTGAAGAAATGGTTGATGATGCCTAGGGCCTGGAAAATAACTATGGTGTTTGGATTATGGGGTGTTTTCATCCCCATTTGTTTGTTTCCTTTGATGAAGATGCCAAGTGCATATCACGGTAACAGGTGATACAAGGATTCAAACCAAAGTTATGCAAACTACAGCCCTTTGGCCAAATTTGACCCACAAACCTGTTTTTGTGAACAGAGGTTTATTACCACACACAAACATGCTCATTTATTTACTATTTTCTGTGCTGGCTCCTATGCTGCCAAAACAGTTTTGCAGCCATGACAGATTGCATGGTCTACTAAACTTAAAATATTTACTACCTGTCCTTTTCTAAAAACAAAAACAAAAACAAAAAATAAATAAAAAACTCTTGTGTTAAGTGAAAGTTACTGACATAATCATAGAACTCAGTATTATTAAAATCTCTCCTTTAGAATTTTTTCCCCTCATAATGAGAGGAAATAATGTTTTCTCCATATTTTTTTTACATTATCTTCTTCTTGTGGTTATGTTTAGTAAGAAAAAAAAATGCTGGGTGAATTTTGTTAAGAAAGAGAGCATTTAATATACCATGATTGTTAACATACTCAGTGGGTTTTATATTGTTCTTAGGGCAGAACAAATATTCCAGGTGAGGGGCTGAAACAACATAGACTAGACGGCAAGCCATCCTGATCATGAGCCCTTCCGTGAATTCTGCTTAGTAGCTGTACACTGGTGACTTTTAGCAAACAAAAATAACATATTTTAAGAAATTGTGAAGAAATAAGCTTTTGTACAGAAAAAAAGAAGGCAGTCAAAGGGAGGCAAAGTGTCCTTCAGTGTTCCCTACATTTACTGCTCTTTATCCCAGTGCTCAGAACAGACGTTCACTATATTGAAATCCACTTCTGCCACTTAGGAGATGTGCATTTTTATTTGATAGTTATTAGTTGCTGGTTTTTTTTTTTTTTATACAGACTTTATTTCTCGAGCAGTTATAGGTTTACAGCAAAACTGAACAGAAAGTACAGAGATTTCCCGTATATCCCTTCTCCCCCCGACACACGCAGAGTCTTCCCCAGGATCAACATCTCTCACAAGAATGGTACATTTTTTTTTATAGCTGAGGAACCTATATTAACACATCATGATCACTCAAAGTCCATAGTTTACATTGGAATTAATTATTGGTATTGTACATTCTTTCAGTTTTGAACAAATGTATAATGGCATGTGAAGGGGTTCAGAACAGGTGTCCCCCAGATGTGCCATGTTGGCATGTGAATTATTTTGAGCTGAAGGCAAATTATTCTGAGGCCCTGAAGGCTTACTGAAAAAGTTTAAAAGTGGGGCCTTGCCCCTAATAAGAGTTATTACCAAAAATAACTTTTTATGACCCAGTTATAGTTCAGGGCAAACATCTAGTTCCTAAACATCTGCTCTTCTCACCAGCTTGTCAATCACCTTTCTTCCCTCTGAAACCCCAAGGTACCTCATCTTATCTTAGCTCAAAATGTCCCATATACTTCATTTTAACTTTCTGTCTCTGAAACCTCTCCTGTATGCAGAGTCCCCATATGTACATATGTAATTAAATTTGGTTATTTTTCTCTTGTTAATTCACCTTATGTCAATTTGATTTATTAGACCAGCTGGAAGAATCCAGGATACATAAAAATATTTTCTTCCCACACATGCATTCACCAAGTAATTGTTTTTGTTTTTGCTTATTTTACCTGGTACACAGCACAATGCCTAGCTTTTTAAGGCAGTTTAATCTAGCTAAGTTTTTAACTTTTATATCTTTTCTTTAGAATTGACTCCATGACTGAGTCAATTCAATAAGGTTGCTAATAAAGAGAACTGGCATTTATTGAACACCTACCAGGTACCAGATATTTTATGTATGTTAATTTTATGTGTCAACATGACTGGGTTATAAGGTGCCCAACATTAGTATGGGTGTGTCTGTAGGAGTGTTTCTGGATGAGATTAACATTTGAATTGGGAGACTGAGTAAAACAAATTGCTTTTCCCAGTGTGAGTTGGCATCATCCAATCCCTAAGAGGCCTGAATAGAATAAAAAGGAAGAGTAAGGGAGAATTCGCTCTCCCTGTCTCACTGTTTTTGAACTGGGACATTGGTCTTCTCCTGCACTCAGTCTGGAACTTACGTCACTTACTTTCCTGGTTGTCCAGCTTTCAAATAGTAGATTGTGGGACTTCTCAGCCTCTAGCCATGTGAGCCAATTCCCTATAATGAATCTATATGTATATGTATATGTATATGTATATGTATATGTATATGTATATGTATATGCATATGTATATGTATATGCATATGTATATGCATATGTATATGCATATGTATATATATGTACATGCACATGCATATGCATATGTATATGCATATGTATATGTATGTATATGCATATGTATGTATGTATATATATATATATCATCCCTTGGTATCTGCAAGAGATTGATTCCGAGTCTTCCCATAGGTAACAAAATGAATCTGTAGATGCTCATATCTCTTGGTGGGCCCTTTGTATCTGCAGGTAAGGGTGTAGTATGCAGAGCTCATGGATATGGAAGGCCGACTGTATCCATATATAATATATAGCTAGTGCTTATCAGTTCTATATCTTTGGTGAACCCTAATGACTACAGTGTGCATTCACTCAGTTAGTTAGTACCCATATAATTCCAAAAGTGCAGAGATTATTATCCATTTCTTACAGATGAAAAACAACAAAAAAAAAAAGAAAAAGAAAATAAAAAAAAATACCTGTGACTCACAGATGTGAAACTTGTTCAGTATTTATAACTATAAAAGTATATATCAGTTTCACTAGAGCCAAAATTAAGGTTTCATTTGCCCTGGAAGCCCAGGGAGAGTGCATTTCTCTGCCATTTCTAACTTCTAGAGCTGCATGCTTTGTATTCCATGCCTCATGGATCCTTCTTCCATTTTTAAAAGAAATGGCATAGCATCTTACTTCAGTTTCACATTGTCTTCTTACCCTGCTGTGAAATCTCCCTCCTCCTCCTTCTTGTAAAGACAGTGGTGATTACTCTTTAAGATCAGCTGGGTCATCCAAGATAATTTCCCTAATCAAAATTCTTAATTACATATGCAAAGTCTCTTTTGCCATGTAAGGTAATATTTCCAGGTTTCAAAAATCCAAATATGGACATCTTTGAGAGTCAATATCCATGCTACTACAGCTAGCCAAGAGAAGTGGAGACCATCTGAGCAGAGCTCCTTTCCTGCAAACAAGTTCTTTGTCACCCAATTCTCCAGTCATAGCTACCAGGCTCAGGGCCATCTTGAAAGAAGTACATAGAGGATAGCCTACCTATATCCTCAATATGCTGCTATACTGTCTAATTCCCTGATGGCAGTCACCTTTCTTGAGATCTCTATGTTGTTTTCTGTTTATGTGGGAAGAAGTGCCACACATTTTATTCTGAGGGAACACCTTATCTATCAGCTAATCCCTTAGGGATTCCTTGAGAGTTAAGAGAGCCAAGACAGAACAAATGACTGAGATGGAAACTGGGATGAGAAGATTCTCAAGAATGAAAGAAGGAAAACTAGTAGGTGACAAAGTCAAATTTGGCCCAACTCACAATTTTAGCTGGGGATGGCAGTATAACTAAAAAAAACACTACATCTGCTGAAGACCACCAGGGCTGGGCTCCAAGCAGCACTAGAGAGACCTTGCCTCAAGTGACAAGCCATAAAACTGAAGTCACATGTTCAAGCCAGAAGGAATAACTGAGAAACCATGTTAAAAGTCATTGCATTGCGAGGCACATGCGATGCTCATAAATAAAAATGCAAAGGCAGAAAGAACACCACTGGAAAGGCATCAAGTCCTGCCAACAGAGTTCTTCTAAGTGATTCTGTGAGAACCATAAGGACAGTCTTGTGAGGGAATAGAAAGACGAGGTCTGGCACCTCGCCCTGCCAGCATGCAGTGAATTTATTCATTTTCTTAAGCAATGTAGACAATGGATCTAAAATGTGGTGTTGGGGGTTGTTGGCTAGACAATGGTGTAGGCTCTGCAGATGAGGGCATTATTTTGAGACTGCACAGCAGATGCTGGTGAGTGAAATCCAATTAGTCTCATCAGACAGACATAATACATAAAATTAGAAAGTAGACAGGGCACTGAGAAATTAGGTGACTGCTCTGTCCATGGACACTCAGCTTTCTGAGCAGATAATCTAAAGTACTACTCCTCAAAGTTTAGTGCATATAGAAATCTTCTGGATAGCTTATTAAAACCTAGATTCCTGAGTCAACCCCCAGAGTCTCAGATTCACTAGATATGGGGTACAATGACCTGCTACCTACTTTGGCCAGGACAATATGAGTTTTTGAGATTCAGGACTTTTCAGTTTGAAAGCTGTGATAGGTCCGGGAAAGCCAGGACAAACTGTCACTAGGGCTCATGAATTTGCATTGTTACCATGCTCCCAGGTGACACTAGTGGATACACACTTTCAATAGCAGCACTAGAAAATAAGCAATGATCCAGTGCACTCATTCTAATCTAAGTTAGAAAATGGGGTGACCTATTGGGGGAGGTCAAAAAATTTCCATCTATTATGAAATGGGGTTGGGCTCTAGTGGAGTCAGTAATTTAAACAAGACAGACAAATCACACTTAGCATTTCTTATGTCTATTTGTCAGGTATGTCACTGAAATAGATGTTAGGGCTGCTTACATTTCTACATTGAGTTTAGAAAAGAATGCAGGACAGACTTAGGTGTGTGTTTTTTCACAAGGGAACACTGAAATGACTTCTCTTTTATTTTCTAGATTGTATCTCCCCCCTTCTGTTGACATTATTTTTCTTTTTTCACAAAGAATTCTGAAGTATTGCTCATGTTCAAAGAAAGGCATTCGCTGGCATCATCTAAAGATCACAATTTCTTCTGATATGCCTCCTTCAGGCTGATTTCCACCACATGACTTTCAGGAAACACTGAGGCTGAGATTACTAAGGCTTTTATGACCAGGTATTAATATTTTTGAGGGAGTATGACATTTGGGCTGGAAAAGAAAAGGGACTGACCATTCGTTTTTATAAATATTGTATTACATTTACCTTGTACCAAGCACTGCCTTTAAAGCTTTACAAAACAGTAGTGCATTTCATCTTTATAATAACCCTATCATCCCATTGTGCAATTGAAGACAGAGAGACATGGAGATTTAGGTAAAATCACACAGCTAGTTGAGAGTGGGGATAGGATTTGAACCCAGGAAGTCTGGCACCAGAGTTCGTATAGTCTTCATAGGGTCATTGGACCTTTTTCAGGATTTCACTATGACAATCCTAAGTTCTGTTACAGCAGCTTGTGCTGAGTCTAAAATTATATCTGAAAGAGCATCAAACCCTGTCTTTTTGGGTTTCTATAAAGGCTTTATTGCATAGGCATGATTAATTAAATCAGCCTCCAATTCCTCTCTCCTCTATGGAGGTCAGGGGTATGTGGCTAAAAGTTGCAACCCTCTAATCATGTGATTGGTTTCCCTGGCAACCAGCTTCCCCATCCTTAACTGCTTTCCAAATGTCACCTATTAAATAAACTCAGGTGTGGTTGAAAAAGTTTTGTTATGAATATCAAGATTCTTATCACTTAGGAAATTCCAAGGGTTTTAGGAGCTCTGTGCCAGAAGTGGGACAAAAACCAAGTACATAATTCTTATAAACCCCAGTATCTCACTCCCTGTACCTGCGATCAATAATCAGTGTCTAGAACCAGAAAACTTAGAAAGAGTTCATATGCGGGCAACAACAACAAAAATAAACAAAATTACTGCTACAAGAATCATTATATCACCTCGTTGAATGGGGGTGTAGAAAGAAGATGGTTATGTTATATGTGTATACTGAGAGAAAGATTTAGCAAAAGAAATTTGTGAAGTTTTATTTTTCTCCCCAAACCCTCCAGCAATGATATTTTAAAACTGATTGTTAATACTTCATTAGATAGTTTTAGAGGCAAAAAAATAAAAATAAAAATAAAAATAAAAAATAAAAATACCTAAGTAAGGTAGGAACAAGTGAAATATCTGTCTAGGAAGTAGAGCAGAATAAGAATGGAAAAATTATCTTAGAAATGACCTTATATTATATAATTGCAACTATATTTCTAGTCAGGTAAATGATGCCAAGGAAAATAAAAGGGAGACATCAGCTGTAAAATGGAGGGGCTGATAAATGGAAGAAGCTTTTCCTGGAAGCAGGGTCAAGATGAGCCTTGCTAAAATGCAGCCCTGCATTGAAGAAAGAAAAATATAATTGCTCACCTCCCAGTGAAAAGCATATTTGGTTGAGAAATCTGGATGACAGAGAGAAAAAAAGTGTATGTGTGTGGGGGGCGGGGGAATCTGATCAAACAAGACTGCAGAAATGAATTAGGACAGACCTGGAGACTAATATAAAGAACTCCTACTCACTGGTAAACTCATGCTGAGATGTTTTGACCTCAGTTTGCTCTTTAAGGAAAAAAAAAATCCCTTTTTTGTTTGCTTCAGAATAGATATTCTTCGGCAGAAAAACTGTTGGAGGCCTGCATGGTGTATGCCGTGGGTTTTGGCACCCCTGGGCAGAAATCCATGGAAACTAAAGAGCCATTTGAAATTAGTACAGACACTGAGTATGTCCAGTTAAATCTGTGACACCTTTTCTCTGACCCTGCTTTGATGTGCACACTACTTACCTGGAGAACTTGTCAAAATGCAGAATCTGATCCAGTGGGTCTGGGATGGTTCTCGAGAATCATTCATAATAAACTTTCAGGGGATGCCAATATTGGTGGTCCCCAGGCCACACTTGAAGTAGTTAGGCTCTAAATAATTTCAGAAAGTCAGTGGATTTTATTACGAATTTGAGGGCCATCACTCCAATTTTGCAAAAAAGGCTTATGTCATAACTGAATACCATATCGGAATGAACTTACCACTAGTCACTGACATCCAATATCGTGTGAACAATACTCATTTTGAAGTGGCATTTGATTGTGACTGAAAGAGTTTTTAGGAATTGGGAAGATGACCCTCAAATGAATTAAGAGAGTCAATTCACAATGATATTCACATCAGCAGAGAAAAGTTCTTAGATTTATTTAGCGAAGAAATAAAATACTAGGGGTGGGAGATGCCTGCAGTGGTTGTGTTCAGCCTTTTCTGGACATTAGAATCACCTGGGTGGCTTCAAAAATACCGATGTCTGGACCCCATTCCAGGCACTCAGATTTAATTGCTTCAGAGTTTAGATTGGGCATCTGTGATACCCATGCCTTTTACTTTCTATACTCTGATGTTTTGATCTCATGAGGCCTTTGCTGACCTTGTAAGAACTGCCCCTCCCAGGACTATCTAATTGTTAGGCAGTGGCCCACAATCCCGGCCACTGTCCACCTGCCCTAATCACCGTAGGAACAGACACCAGACAACTGGAGACAGTCCCTATGTCCCAAGCATGCTGAAATTATTCAAACTAGACCGACCTACAACGGCTCACTTAGCCTTGCACATTCCATCCCATGGCGATGACAATAAAGGGTCTCGCACACATTTCCCCACTTCCTGTGCCACCTGTCCCTGGTACTTCCTCCTGTGCCTTTCCCTTTCTCATTGGGAGCTAGGAATAGCAAACTACCTTTTCAGAAATAATCTTCTTTTCTGTTGATCTTGCCATGCCTAAATAATAGTAAAACCTACATTTAAAAGTGTTAAAATGTTTCAGAATATAATCAGTTGATTTCCATTTTCAGGCAAGGTTGAGAACCACTGCTGGGGAACAAAACAAGCCCAGCCTACTAAGTTGTCTTCAGGTTAGATGAGCAAATTTTTCATTAGAGAAGGACTGTTTTCAAGTAAACAAAGCAAACAAAAACAACATGCTTGAACACCTGTTTTTTTTTCTCTCTATTAATGAGATGCTGCAAGTTGAGTGGTTTCAGAGAACTGCTTTATCTTCTTGTGTTTGTCGGATTGTCACGGTATTTAAGATAGCGAAGCTGGTTGTGAGTAGAAAGGAAATTAAAATTAGTTTGCCAGAACAAGAACTCTGCCCACAGTTTCCTCAATCAATTTTCTAATAAAGAGAAGACAAATTACAGTTCATTAACAATACCAATCACTGTAGAAATAGCAGAGGAAGTTTGGGGTAACAGACCTCCCTTTTTTCAACCTCTGTTTCACTCTTCTCCACTCACCATTATTTGTAAAAATTACGCGTCCAGTTCAGAGTGATATGGATTGGATCATTGGGTTTTTATGTATGGAAATTATCAGATGTAAAATGGGGCTCTGGTTTTAGCAAGAATAAGCATCATAAGTTCATCTGTGAACAGTATCTAATAAACTAGCAGAAAAAGACTAAAACTCATAAATATAATTTGGGATCTGAAATTATCCCAGACAACAGCCACTCGAATGTAAGCTCCATAAGGGCAAGGGTTTTTGTTATTCCTTGTTCATCCAGCACTTAGAATCACACCTAGCAACTACTAGTTGTTCAATAAATACTTATTAAATATGGAATAAATGCATAATAAATAGAAAACATCTGTCAAGATAACAGACGTAATATAGAGAAAATATATAGACAGATAAGAAATAGACTCTGACAACTGAAATTAATAGTTTAGAGACCTGCACTGCGTAATACAGCAGCCAGTCAGCATATGTGGCTGTTGAGTATTTAAAATATGACTAATCTGAATTGAGATATGCTGTAAGTGTAAAATATATACCAGATTTTGATGATGTAGTACTAAAAGAGAATGTAAATGATCTCATACATATTTTTTATTGTATTGACTTGTTGGAATGATATTTTGGACGCAGTGGGTTAAATAAAACATGATTTAAAATTCACTCCAGCTGCTTTTTTGTGTTTTTCATGTGGCTACTGAAAAATTTAATATTATATGTCTCGCATTTTACAGATTTATCTCATATTATATTCTGATTGTGGAATACTGATCTGGAATTCTTATTTCAGGGGCTCCTCAACAGAGGGCATAAATTTCTAAGCAAGTCACACATTAATCTAACCTCATAATTTTGAAAGTACGTCATTATAAATAGGGTACATATGAATTTCCTCTACACATTTTCTTACAGGTGTATTTCTATGTGTGCATGTTTTCTAGGCATTTGTCTACATCTATATTTTCTATCTCCTCTACTATTTTACAGGCCTCAGAAAAACAAAGACTTTATTTGTGCATATCTGCTACCCCTGGTACATAGACTGTTGCCGAGACTCTGGACGACACTCAAGAAGTAAATGTTTTTTTATTGAGTGAAGGCATCTATATTTATTCTTATTGTTCATTTATCTACCAAGAAAAGCCTACCCAGACTTATCAAACCATCATTAATTCATTCTGGGAGTGTTAAGAACACATGAATAATCTGTAATAACCCCGCCCCCATACCCTTCCTATCCTATCTTTTTGGTAAATAGAGAAATAAAAAGCATAAAACTCTTTTTAAAAAATAAAATCTGCTGATCTCTGCTTTTGTTTTTGTTTTCTACGTAGCCTAAGGGTAAAATGTGTGGTTACAAAAGAAATAATAAAGAAACTTAATTAGCTTTTTTGAAATGCAAGCTCATCACAATTAAAAGCTGGAAACTGTATCAAAATGTCATTTGTGATACAAGAAGGTATACCAATTTGATTATCAGCATTTCTCCAAATTGGACCACTTAGTTCTCTAATTAATGGTATGTTTAACCTTAAAATCAGTACACTGATAATCAAGTTGGAACGTAAAGAAACATAATATGCATATATTGGAAAACACACGAGATTTGAAATCCAATGCTTATATATGTGTAAAATTAGACTATTTGTGTGACATCTTTCAGGTGCCAGGTCTGCTTACCACCATTTGGACAAATAGAAATTCTTATACATGTTGAGGTCAGAACATAATGTGTTTGGTCTTCAGTGAACGGACAAGATCCTTTGTGTCTGGCATGCCTGAATGTTGAGACTAACTTGCTATAGTTAGAATTAGAGTTTTGGTTATAACTGAATTTTAAATTTTTTCAGACTAAATGACTTGACTTTACTTTGAAGAAGGTACTTAAGGTTTTAGTTGACACATAAGCATCTAAAATGCTATAGACAAACCACAAAGTAAACTTTTGCAGATGGAGTTAAAATAGTTAATAAATCACGGAGAACAGACAGGGTCTGCAGTGCAGGATTTCTCACTCGCTTCGCTTCAGGAAAAAAAAAACAACACAACAACAACAAAAAAAACCCCAGCAAATTGACTGTGGAACTTTGCTCAGATCACAGTCAGAATTTCCAGTTTCAGCTACAAAGATATGAATGGAGTCAAGAAGATAAGCTCCCAAGCTTTCAAAACAAAATTATGAATTGAGGAAAATGCTGTAATTATACCCAAACAGAACTATTTCCAGAAATGCTTAAACAAACAATTGGGAGGTCACTGTAATTTATTTGAACACCTCAAGAAAATAGATCTTACCTTCTCTCATTCCTGACCTCCATATTACTCGCTTCTCGGTGTCACATGCCTTCAAGGTCCTGCTAGTTGACAGCTAGCTTACGTTAATCTGTATTAAAATCTTCTCTCACTAGTAACAGAAAAATATTTAATTGATGCCTTGTAGAGGCATGACTTAGCTGCCCTGTGCTTACACAGACGCAGAGGGTTAGAACCATTGGTCTAACAAACCACAGGGTGAACACGATACATCTCTCTGGAGCATGAATCTTATCTGAATTGTATTCACTCCTCAAAAGAGCCTACTTTGACTCGTACTGATTTAGGTACCTGGGCTCCCCCAATAAAGCACTGTTGAATATCGTCTCCCTTGTAGGGCTCGTGTCTAGTTGGGGCTAGAGAGATAATACTAATAAAACACTAAGTGCACATAAGTGGGGAAATACTTTTAATATAAAAATTATTTAATATGATGTAAAATTTAGATTTACCTAAAAGAATCTTAGGCAAAGGTCCCAGTTCATACTGCTGGTGGACATGGGGTGTGTACAGGGACATTTGTTACATAGTCCATATTCCTCTGCTTTTAAAAGCACTTCAGTGAGAATATTATAGAACTTAATTTTAGTGCAAAGGAATGACATTACTGGTAGAAAAATTGGGTCAGTGAAGCTGTGTCACCCTCTACAGTTGTAGCAAGTGGCTTTGATTCACTGCTTGGTCTGTGCAACAGTCATCCTGACTCTGTGAATTAGGATCTGGAACCATGTCTTAGTCCGAAGAGGTATTTCCAGGAGAAATGGGCAAAGGGCAGTATACATAAATAGAGTAAGTCAATAGGTATAATCGGTTAAATTTTTCACAATAAATAAAAACATAGACTTATCTGTCATTCCTAAGAATCCTGCTTCTTTATTTTGTTTTGTTTTGTTTTTATCTGCCCCATTTCCCATCTTCCTTGTATTGAATGTGAAGAAGTGTAAGATTTGTTTATTTAAAACATACTTCTTTAGGGCAAGAGGAGCCCAGGACCACTCTTACTCATTGTGATGAAAAGGAAGCGGAGAGGGCGGCAGGGGGCGTGGCATCATGAAAGAAATGATACTTTGCTTTGCACCTTGGAACCCTCTGTGACTAGAGCGTTGCCATTCTTCACAATTCTTGTCACTAAAATGTCCTCTAATCTGTCTGATTGAAACTGGGCCACTCAGTTTATGAGACATCATCTGTGTTACTACTCAGATGGAAGTCAAAAGCTAAAAGATGAAACAATTTTGAGTAGAGATGGATACACCATAAAGCCAGTAAGTTTGCAGGGTCCTGCTCTTATACTTATACTTGCTGGGTCCCAGAGAAGACCTATCTATCTGCGCTCCCAGTTACAGGTGTGTATAATTTGCAAAAGTAAAATGTATGAACTACAATTCCTAAACCTGTCATTCTTATTTCCTTTTCAACTCTGCTCTGTCATGCTCCCCCTTGTGTTTGGTGGCATTGGGATAGTAATCAATGCTTTTGTATTTAGTCTACAGAAGGATGTTCATTTGGGAAAACATTTAGTTTGGGGGAGTGCGATCTATTTTTGTGACTTGCACTCGCATACATGTACAGTTAAGTTATTGCTAGTGAACTCAGGCCACAAAAGTTTACTGGGACTATTTCTGCCAGAGTGTATTGATTCTCCTAGCATTCCTTCATGAAGGTGAGGGCCAGGAATTATATTGTGATATGAATATGTCTTGTGGCACACACTACCAGTGACATGTGGCTAAGTAGAGAGAAAGCAAGATTTTGAAATATACAGAGCCAGAAGGTAATCTGTGAATAATTATTCCACATCAGACATATACAATTGTAAATGTAGGATTTGTTTCTTATTGGTATTTAATCAAAATAGAAATTCTCTCCTATCAGAAATATTCTCAATAAACATGGTAGCATCTACAACTATATAGGCACTAAACTTGTGTGTGTGTGTGTGTGTGTGTGTGTGTGTGTGTGTGAGTTGTTGTTGTTGTTTGACTGAACGGTTAAACTAAAATTTGTCAAAATCTCTAAGTTTGTAAGTTTGGAATTCTAAAAAGTGAACATACCTATAAGTAAAATCATCCTAGGAGTTTTGTATTGTGTTTTAGAAACTCTGATACATCTTGTCGTGATAAAGTCTTGTGGTTTTTAGTGGAGCGGCATGCAAATTTGCCACTGACACAATAAAACTGGCTAAAGAAACAAACATTAAGAGTGATAATATTTCTACCAAATAAATAATTAGCAGTGTAAGTTACAGAGAGAATATAGTGAATATACCACACTGTATCCCAACATAATATAGTGGTAATTTAAAATCATTTAAATTGCTTTTATGTATGATTTAATTTCAGATTTATTTTGTATTTTTAAGAATCATTGATGTTTTTTATTCTAATTTAAATATAACAGAAAGAAAATATTCTTGTGGCAGCTAAAAATATAACTTGAAAGAAAGAAGATAAACTTCTATACTTCTAGACATTAAAACTCTGGTAAAGACCATGAAAATAAGAATATAATTAAAAAGTAGTCTAGACAATACAGATAATGAACATGACAAGAAGAAATATGGAAAATTAGGAGAATCCGGATATTATTAATAAGACAACTTGTGGAAGAAAAATGAAATTGTTATAAAATAAGTCAGTTTTTATGGACATCAGACAACAGAGCACTCAAGAATGCAACAGCTCCTTCATTTTGATGGATCCATTGACTTAAGTATCATGATCTTACATTGTGGCTTGTTACAATGAGAAATAATTTTATTTAATATTGTTTAAAGAAAATCAGAGATTTTTTCAAATTCTAGATCCCAATATTTACAGTGAATCAAACAGAATTTATAATTGTCAAAAGAGATGCTCCTTAACAAAAAGTTAAGAAAATTAAAAGTGTTCAAACTTGTGTATGATCTTGGATACCATAATCCCAAACTGGAGGTTATATAATGTATGACTTTATTTATAAACTACTCCAGGCAAGATCGATGCTACTTAATAACTCAGGTTTTCTGGATGACTATATTAAAAGTCCTTAAGATTATTCCACAAAGATTAATTAAGCTGCCTGTTACTAGGATTTCATGTAAATAAATAAAAATGCAACAGAACAATGTTTTAAACACAAGAAAGAACAGTGTCACTTTTAATTGATTAGTGCAGTTAGTCTACTTTTAAGTGAAAGAGATTTGTCCTTCAGAGATTATTATGGAAAGTTGCAATCTTAAAATATGAAAACTTCATGGATAACTTTTTAAAATTTATTGCTGAATTGATTTATTTTTTGCCCAAGCACTTGGGGAAATGGCAAAATGAACAAAATGAAATGTATTTGCTCAAAAGAATTGATTAAATTGAAAATTCCTATAAATGAAGTAGCAAATAAAATAAATAAACCAGACATTAAATATCAATGCACTGAGATATATTCTACTATAAACACAGATTATTGGTAATTTTAGGGTGTTTTTTGTTATAACAGAAAACCCTTTAAGAGATTTAAACCTTTCATCAACTTCAGATGTATATTCAACAAAATGAAACTAGTCTTGGACAATTATAACTAGCCATTGAACGTTTTAAAGATTGGAGGACATATCTTTAGAGAAAGACCCACCCTCACAGAACCTGAAGTGTTTACTACTTCACTATTTTGCAACCTTTATATATTTCATCTGCATGTCTGTCTTGTCAATAGCATATTTTAAAATTCTTGCCAGATTTTGAAGCTGGACTTCTTAAAGAGTCTAAATGTAATAAGATGGCATATCCTTTATGAAGCTGTTGTAAAATTAAAGGACTGTAAAATATATTTTGAACGGATGAGAGAAAGTTGAATAAACTAAGATGCAAAGTTTATTCAAAAGTTAATAAAGCTCAAATACATTATTTATATTTAGGAAGTCATTTTGTAATATTTTGAAAAAATAAGTGAGAATTTATCAACTCCTGAATTAGACACAAAGAGTACCTTCTTTTGTCTTTAATTTTGTTTATTAAAATATTGAGGAAATTTTATATAAAATTAATCAAATACAAAGAGGTAAGATGAGTGATATAATTAATATAATTTATGATGATATAGTGAAAAAACTAAGCCAAGAATGTTGAGATCATATCAAAGTAATTAATTAAGATAATGAAAAATTTTAAACAGAAGTAATGAGTAGCTTTTGAATTGCTTAATAAGCCAATTAATGAAGACTGCTGATTTGACATGAAATATTGACAATGTCAGTGATGTAGCAATGAGAACATTGATGAAAACTATTTCACATTTTGTCATCAGTTCAAAACATGAGTCAAGGCACAAGAACATAATGCCCTAAAATCATACAGCTCATAAAAAAAAAAAATTTGTCAGAGCTTTTTGCAAACATGCAAAAAATTCAAAATATTTAAATATTATTAATAACAAATTATAAAATGAAATAATACATTCTAAATTATCAATAATAACAAATCCTAATTGATCATGCTAAATAGAAAGTTATCTTACTATTTGCTCTATGAAAAATGATATGCCCTAAAAATGGGCAGGGGACCTGAACAGACACTTCTCCCTAGAGAACATACAATTGGCCAACAAATATATGAAAAGGTGTTCAACATCACTAGCTATTGGAGAAATGCAAATCAAAACCACAAGAAGGTACCATCTCACACTTGTTAGAATGGCTATAATCAACAGGGCAAGTAATAACAAATATTGGAGAGGATGCAGAGAAAAAGAAACCCTCATACACTGCTTATGGGACTGCAAATTGGTACAGCCAGTATGAAAAACAGTATGGAGGTTCCTCGAGAAACTAAGAATTGATCTACCATACATTCCAGCAATCCCTCTGCTGGATATTTACCTCAAAGATTTGAAAACCCCTATCAGAAAAGATATTTGCACACAGATGTTCATAGTAGCATTATTCACACTGGCTAGGACATGGAAACAACTGAAGTGTCCTATAATAGATTATCGGATAAAGAAGCTGTGGTACATAAGTACAACGGAATATTACTCAGCCCTAAGAAGAGATGAAATACTTCCATTTGCAATAACATGAATGGATCTCTAGATAATCATGCTAAGCGAAATAAGCCAGACATAAAAAGTTGAAAACTATATGATATCACTTATATATGGGATATAAACCTAAAAACAATAAACAAATAGAACAAACAGAGACTAGTGATTACCAGAGGGTAGGGAAAAGAGGGAGGGACAAGGCAGATGGTATAGAGGGAGTCAAATATGTGGTGACAGAAAGAAATCTAACATCTAACTATGGGAGGTGAACACCCAGTGTAATATATATATATATATATATATATATATTATATATGCCTTACTGTTAAAGTGTACAGCTGAAACTTATTGGATTTTGTTAACCAATGTCACCATAATAAAAATATAATTAACTAATTAATTTTAGAAAAAGTAAGAAAGAAAATGATATGCCAAGATGATAATCATATGAAGAGGGAATCAAAAAGTATAGCAGCCATATTAGGTAGGAAAAAATATTTAAAAAGTGAGTCAGGAAGTTAATTAATAAAACATATTGTGTTTTATTAGAAAGGGAGTGTTATATTTTTGGAAATTATTAGCTTTTTACATTTGTAACTTGTTAATTTGATTGTTCTAAGTAAGCATATAACTTTATTCATAATTTTATATTTTTCTTAAACAGAGATCCTAATATTGCTTAAGTTCTACAAAAACTTGGATCCTATAACAATTCTGAGAGTTTTGGTGGCATTTGTCCATATATAGGCATTTCAGATTGTCTATTTTAGCCCCAGAATACAGAAAAAAACATTTTCGGGGTGTTTTTTTTTTTTTCCACGGTGCTTTACAAAGAAAAAGGAGAGGGGACTGATTTACAGACCATTCATTCCTTGAATTTCTTCTCCTCCACATATAACTGAGGCTCCTGTTGGCCACTTCTCCGCAATGTGTCAGAGAGGATATGTTTTCTTTTAATAGGAAGTGTGTGCTGTTTTCATTTGGATGAAAGCATAATATTTAATCTGTGTGGTCTGCTAAATCTCCACCTCGATTATAAGATCCTTGACTCTACTTCTCTCTCCTTTCAGTATGCATCAGCCACAGCATTCTTGAATTTCTTACCTCTAGGGCAAGAGGCTATTATCAGTATAGGAAGCATTACCAGCATGAGCATGAAGTTAGAAGCAGTAAGAGGACTTAGAAAATCAAACCCTCATTCATTCACACATAAATTTATTCATACAGCCAACGTGTGTATGTTGAAAACCGTTGTTCTAGGTCTATCTAGAATGGATGTGAAGAAACCAAAAAGAGTATTAAGTTTTCAAGCCTTGGTAAAAGGAACCAGTAACTGCAAAGGCTCTGGATTTTGAACAATGAACCTAGTGTGCCTGGTAAAAGTAAAACCAAAAAGTCTGTTTTTTTTCTGTTTTTCTCTTTTCATTTACCTGCCTATCTCATCCCGCTAGAAAACAGTATGGCTAATGAATCAGAATTGGAATAATGTGCTGGATTCTATTAACGTTAATTTGGGTGATCCTGGAGCTATGCTTTACAATCTCTGCTGCTTCTTTCTATGTTCCATTTTCAGATATTTACCCCCAACTGCTGCTGTCTCAGTTGAATAAACAGCAACCCTGGGGTCACCTTGAAATTTTTGGCTACAAACTCAGGGCAATAATGACACATAGGCAACGGTTTTCCATAGACCTGGCCATGAGCCTCCTTTTGTAGTTCTACTTTAATCACTGTGCACCCTTGGGATCTTAGGATCCCTCCAACTTTTCCCATATTCAAACCTTCAAAAGAAATGGCTAGTGACTTTTACCTGGTACTGCAAATTCCCTTTCTCAACTTCCACTTGTCTCTCTGCTTGCAATGTACAAGGTCTAATTCAGGCAATAAATTTCTATGTCACTATACTAATAATGGCTCTGATTTCTTTATTAAATTCTAACCAATAAAGTGCTTGGTTCCAGAAGTCATTCCAGGAGAATAGAACCTTGAAGACAGGAATCTGCAATAGGTTTTCTCATCTGACTGAACATAAATACATCAATTCTCTTATTTCCATGATTAATGGTAAACTAGTCGTCCATAGCATGCAGTGGCAAACAATTCACAAATTATGATCATTAGCCACCTAGGATCAAGTGCCTTTAGAAGGCAATGCCCTATACAACCTAGTAGCTATTGCTGTAGAATATTTTAGGGGAACTAAAGAGTACAAAGGTTTGAGATTTGACTCTTGCTTTTAAACATGCTAGAGACCAAAGACAAAGAAAATATTTAGCTCAGGGCTTTAATTACCCAAATTAATGTCCAATCACAAACCATAAAGCTTCTGAGACTTCCCTGAAAGAACCCCTTAATCCCTGGAGAGGCAAGATATTTTAAAAGTTGAAAAAAATCAAAACCTCACAGCCTCTCTTATGTTAAATTTAGGACATTAAAAAAGTAAGGCCATTAAAAAATAGAATGGAACATATAGACAGTTTCTAAAGAGCCTGGAAACTTCTTAACCCCTAATTTTGTTGAGCATCTTTTGCCAGTGGAAGCAATTTTTTCTTTACTATCTGATGAGGTTCATTTCTCCTTGTCTGAAAAACCTATAATGTCCCCCCATGAGATATTTTTTTGCAGGGAAACTTTTTTCTTAAGACCCCCCCTTGCCATCTGCTTTGCTTATTAGCTTAATTGGGTGTAGATCAATATGATGTAAATTACTTGCTTAATGTATATTCATAGTTGTGCCATCACCACCACAATTGATTTTAGAATATTCTTGTGACTTCAGAAAGAAACCCTCACTCTTTAGCTATTATTCCTCCAACCTCTCCATTCCCATACCCCAGCACTAGCCAGCCACCAATCTACCCTCTGTCTCTAAAGATTTACCTATTCCGGACATTTCATGTAAATGGAACCATAGAATACTTGATTGAACCTTTTTTTACCAACTTCTTTCACTTATAATGTTTCAAGGCTACTCTATGTTGTCACATGTATCAATACTCTTTTCTTTCTGTCACTAATATTTCATTGTACAAATTTAGTATTTTTTATTTTTATTTATTATTAATGGACATTTGGAATATTTCAACTTATTGGCTACTATGAATAATGCTGCTGTAAACATTTGTGTACAAGTTTTTGTGTGGATATGTGTTTTCATTTCTTTTGGGTATAGATGTGGGAGTAAAATTGCCAGATCATATGCTTTCCACAGGCTTAAGGAAATTAAAATGCTGAAGCTGGTTTATTGTAAAATCTGCTTACTTATCCTATATTCTGTTGGAGAGTCCAGAGGATATTATTTTACCATGGCTTTGAAAAATACATTGGTGAGGAGCACCAGCCTCCTTAAAAATTCTGTAGTAATTATTCTTGCTAGCCAGGAATGAAAGACTATAATGGTGCCACCAAACTGAATGTCATAAACTTAATGGGGGTCATATATCTTAGAGCAATAGGGGCCAAGTGTTGGGACTCAATTGTCAAGGCAAAGTTAGGCATAGTTTATTTATCGTGCAGCAGAGAGAAGTCAGAAAGCAGAATGACCTGACCTGCAAAGAATATTAATGTTAGTTAATTGCCCATTATGTCCTTAAGAATAAAATAGAAGGGCAGCTTGTTTGAAATCTTACTTGATTTGAATAAGTAGAAAAGCTCTAGATCTGAGAGACAGAAGATTGATTTAAAACAGAGAGTAAGTCACACGCCCTCAAACAATTCCCAGTGTGAGTCCAGAGGCCCTTAAATGAAGAAGACACTGAGTCACCCCAAGGAAGAACCCTGCTACATTAGCAAAATTTTGTGTTATTCTCCCAGCATTCCTGAAGGGGAACTGCAGATGCTGATCTAGGTGACTGCACAGGGAAAGAGAAAATAACTAGGCTCTCAGTGATTACTGGACACTGGCTCTGAATCAACTGCAGTAGTACCTAGGGATCTAAAATGTCATTGTGGTCTACCAATGAGAATGGCAATGTCCGGGAGTGAACTGATTGATGCAGTTTGGGCTCAGTTATATCTGTCAGTAAGCCAAACAGGTCCCCACACCTAGCACATGATTATTTCTCAGTTCTGGCATGCACAGTTGGGATTGACATATTGAGCAACTGACAGAATGCCCAAATTGATTCTTGTCCTATGAATTGAGGGATATTGTAATCAGACAAGCCAAGTGGAAGCCACTGGAAATGCCTCTACCTACCAGGTTAACAAACTGGAAGCAGTACTGCATTACTGGAGGGGTTGCCAAGATTACGCCCACCGAGAATTTAAAGGATTGAGAGCTGATGATTTCCACCACATCTCTATTCAACTTGCCTGGGTAGAAGATTGACAGGTTTTGCAGGGTAAAGTGAATTGATATACATTTTACCACATGGTGATTCTAGTGTGTCCGCTATTCCAGATATGGTTTTGTTAATGGAGCAAATGAACACATTCCTTGGGACCTGATAGGAATCTATATATCTGTTATTTTTCTGTTACTGCAGGGTTACCAAAACCAGTTTGCTTTCTTCTAACAGTGCTAAGCAGTGTACCTCGACAATCTGATCTCAAGGCTATCAACCCTCCAGCCTTCTGTTATAGTTTAGTGTGCAGAGAACTTGATTGCCTTTCTCTTCCACTGGACATCATTCTAGCCTATCACATTGGCCATGCTGATTGGAGCTGACAAATAGAAAGCAGCTATTTCACTGGACAGCTTGGTATGCCTATTGGCCTAGATTCCTCTTTAGTTTAGCAGTGGTTATATTCTGCCAGCTAAAAGCTCAGCTCCTCCTATAGGCTTTACTAGGTTCTATTTTCTATTCCCATCTCTTGCCCTTCAGTTCTGGGGATGATAATGGTTTCTCACTCTTGCTAGCTATGGGATGTGTCACCATCCCTTGATGGGTTTTCCTTAACTTGTTCACATCTTAGAAAGACATTATCTAGATTAATTTTTTTAAGATTTTTGAGTTATTAATTAATCAATGAGTAATCAAGGCTTTACCATTACTATCTTCCATTTTTTAAGGAAAATTTTCTACTTTCCCCCGTAGGCCAGTATATCGATTTAACTTTACTTTCCTTCATAGTAAGTATATCCCTGTAACTTTAGAAATGATGCATATTTAATTAATGAACAAATTCTCATTTGACTTTAATGAGAGGCTCTATTTCCTATATTATTTGTATTACTATTATGCTTCTGACCACAACTCAAAGGACATCCTTCACTAGTGCTCTGTGTTAGAGATGCATGGACACAGATTTAGTTAAAATCTGCTCTCAGCTTCAATTTTCTTCTTTCCATAAGTTTAAAAATCTTCATGTCTATTGCAATGCCATTTCTAGTCTACCTGAATTGACTTTGCACAATGATCCACAGTAGCATACGTGAGCACGAAATCTTTATCAGAAAAAGCATTGGTAACATGAACAAAGCATTTTATTTAGATTTACTAGTAATTTCTGACTATTTCCACATGAGTTTAGTAAATATTCTAGATATAACCTGGACTGAAAAACCTCATTATTTGTTTTTTGTTTCTTGATTTGTTTTTTATTAATAGCCTCACAGTCATAGTTCAAGTATAATGATTATTATTGCATGAGAAAAATTAATAATTTTGTTAATGCTGCTGTTTGAATAAATAACTGAATGAAGAATATTTAAGTAGTTAAATAGGAAAATAAAATAATTATAAAAATAAGAGAAATTATGATAGCTAAATACTTTTCAAAATAACATATTATTTTTGAGCTAAAAATGTATATAAAATCTAAATAATAATACAAAACAGATCAAGTGTAATAATAAAGATTAGGTATAAACACATTTTAGTCTTATAAACTTGTTACACTGGTTTTCATACTGTTAGAAAAACAAACATTATGAATTCTTTTTATTTTCAAATATGTTACATTTATTTTATGTTATTTAGATCATGAACTTTAAAAGATGAAGGAAAATTTTTTACACCCCATGAAGATACCATTAGAAACAGGATATAAACATTGCTATCTACAACTTTTATAAGAAAAAAAAATCCAAATGATAACCAAATAATATTCATGATAAATTATCTTTTGTGTAAATGTCACCAAAAATATAAAGAGTTTAAATAAGAGAAAGTAGGGAAAAAAAATTGAGGTATCAAAATACATTTTGTTACTGATTCAAATTCTGGTTTTTACCAGATTTTATAAGAGTGATTTAAAAAGGAAATTCCTTATAGTTTAAAGTCTATGGAGGCCAAGTGTTAAACAAAAAAAAACCTTTGCCAAAATTATTGCAATCAACTGCCAACAATTCAGTAATTGAAAAATAAGGACTATTTTTTTTACATGTTTCTAAGCTAATAATTATAGGTTAATGTTTTTTTCTAAAAAAACATGTTACTGTGCAGAGTCTACTTAAAATTTTGAAGCATTTCAGATTAGCTCTTTGTCTCTGGCTATGGAATTTGGCTATCCAAGTAGCAAATAGTGACTAAATAAACACCTTTATCTACAATAATAAATACTGAAAGTTTCAGGTCAAATTCATTGTGTCAACTTCCTTTCTTCTGGAGACACTGTGATTTCCTCCTGCATCACAAATATGCGCTCTGCTGCAAGTGCTGCTTCCCCTGAAGGAGTCCAACTCCACAAATGCCTGTGCCTCTGAATGCCACAGCAGGAGACTTTCATTGCCCTCTTTGGCTCTTGCTGGGAAAATAACCCCTTCCCCACAAAGTCCAGCATCAAGACTTGCTGCCATTTCAGAAAAGCCTTTATCTGTTTGGTTATTTTCCATCTGTCCCAAATAAATTGTTCTTGGCTACATCTCTTGGTGTTAAAAGCTGCCTGCAAGCAAAAAAAAAAAAGGCTCACCAAGAATTTGAATTTAATTTTTATAGGCATAATAAATTTGTTTGCATTTTTACATTTATTTTTACTTTCATTCATTCAACAGATTTATGGAATGTCTATTACACAGGTCTGCTTTCTCCTTTATTATACATAAAGGAACTGAGAGTCAAAAAAAAATTACCACTAAGCTACTTATTCTAGAGATTAGAATTCAAATTTAGGTCTTGTTTTTTTGTTTGTTTGTTTGTTTGTTTTGTTTTTTAATTCAGTTCAATAATCTCTGCCTTTAACTTAGAGTTTAGTTCATTTATTTAATATAATTGTGATATGGTTGGTTGAAGTCTACCAGATTTCTATTTTTCTATTTATCTCATTGGTTCTCCATTCCTTGAATGTCTGTTCTAGGGATTTCAATACACAATCTCACTTTGTCCTAGCCTATCTTAAATTAATACTCTACCGCTTCACATATAAAATGTTAGAATCTTAGTACTGCATCATTTCATCCTCCCATCTTTTGTGATTTTGCTCATTTATTTCACTTCTATTAATATAACATCATGCTACATTGTAATATTGTTAAATGTCAACATTCTTTAAAAGTTAAGAGAAGTAAATCAATCATGTTTGCCCACATAATTAACATTTTTAGTGATATTAATTTTATCCTATAAACAAATTTAAAGCAGGTATAATTTTTATTCAGCTTCAAGAACTTTGTTTAGGATTTTTAAGGTGAAGCTATGCTGTCATTTTTGGAGGATTTTTTTCTAGATATAAGACAAAATTCTGTGACAAAAACTTTCCTTTCTTTCCTTCTGTCTTCCTTTCTTCTACTTCAAAAATTCTACTCCCTTGTCTTGCCATTTTTATAATTGCCAATGAGACATTAACAATAATTTTTGTAGTGTTTTGCTATATGTACTTTGATTTTTCTTTCTTTCAGGTTGTTTTTAAGACAATCTCTTTATCACTAATGTTTGCAATTTGATTATAATGTTCCTAGTTGTAGTTTTCTTTGTATTTATTCTGATTGGTGGTTGATATCTTTCTTGGATCTATAAGTTGATTATGTTTTACTAAATTTAGAAAGAATTTGGCCATAATGTCTTTGCATATTTTTCTATCTTTTCGCCTCTTTTTCTGTGACTCCAATTACACACATTATTTACGCACTTGATATAGTATCATGGTCACTGACACCTTGATAATTTTTTTCCACTATTTTATTTGTCTCTCTATGCTTCTTATATCTTTTTAGTTTTATTTGTCTCTGTATGCTGCTGTGTGGTATCTGTCTTCGAATTTACTAATTCTTTCTTCTATAGTGTTTGATTTTATGTTAAACTTCTTTTTCAATATTTTTTACTTCTTTTATTAAATTTGTCAATCGGCATGTTAAGGAACTGAATAACTTGAAGCTGTCTGCTTTTGCATAGTGCTTCCCTTCTTCCCAAAGTCAGTTCTTAGTAAACAATCAAGTCATTTAAAATTTCTGGGTTCATAATCACTCAAAACATTTAGAAATACCAGATGATGCTTTCAAACATCAGTTTAAAGCAGAAGAATTATACTGGCCTAATTTTTAGTTTTATCTTTTAATTGCATAGGTAAGTTTTCATTTGTTTTTCCTTTTTTTAAACTAAATATTAGTAATGGTTGACATATTTTTAAATATCTCTTTTTGCTGCATTATGGTAATGCTTTTTTTGAGCAAGTTATTTTCTTCCAAAGTAAATTGAGTCAACAATAAAGACATCAACACAGGGATTGTTTACACTAGTTTCTCTTTGTGTCATTTCCTTCTCTGAAGGGAAAATCAAAATTTTATTTGACAGTTCAATGTAGAAAAACGTAAGTTCTTCATTTGCATATATCACTGGACCAACTGAACAGGAAAAAAAAATTAGTTCATAGAAAACTTCAGCCTAAAAAATGGTGTCTCCTTCTCAACATTTGGTGCCTGCTGAATTGTCATTCCTACCTGTCTCCATTTTTCTTTTGACTATTAAGAACTAAAATTATAATTATTATGGGGTTTATTGCAAGTCATAGAGAACCTTAGGGACTTCTGATATTTACTGATGGCTACATAGTGGGCCACAGGCAGAGATTTACAAAGGGACAATTTGATCAACAGACATTATGGAGCAGAAGTCAGCTTCTTTATAGGTGACCCTGAACAACTGAGCTCTTTTTTTGTGATAATGTTTATGAAAAAAGCTCACTTCCAGAGTTCTCCTTACTCTGGTTTAGAGGATGCTGAAGTGGAAGACTCTCATCTCTGCCACAAGAACTCTGCTAGGGAATCTTCTAGTAGAAATATCTTGCCAACATACAGAGAATACAGGATTCTAGCAGAGTGGAAATGTGGCAAAAGAGGGGTTGAAAATGATAAGCTTACTACTGAAGAAGAAAGCTGGAATGTATAAAATCATCCTCTATTACCCAGATGTAAAATTATAATACATATGTTGAATACAAGTCACAAAAAGTCCTAAGCATAAGATGGAGATGTTGGCTGAAGCAATCCATAGCTGCCTATTCTTTTTAACTTATTTCTGGGTTTGACAAGCTCTTTTGTAGAAGAGTGTTTCCACATAATAGTGATTGATGACTCGGAGTTTAATTCAGAGCTAGACATTTTTGACACCAGACCTTGGGCAAGTGCTTCACCTCTCTAACCCTCTGTTCCCTCTTCACAGGGCTGTTAGAGTGGACACATCAATATTTGCAAAGTCCTTAAAAGAGTGTCCGGCAAAGAGCAAGTGCTTAAAACCAATTCCTGTTATTGTTTTAAACTACATATATCTAATTGTGCTTAGCACTTTTGTAAAACTTTATTATGATTTTTCTCCATGTTTTTTGTTATTCATTTTTGCAGTCTCTTCTCTCCATAGTAATATGCTCAGTCCCTGAGTCCAACAATCCCAACTGCACAGCAACTGCAGACCTGTATAAGTGCTTCCTGTTCAGCCCTCCATCACATTTTCTTATTTGTCTCTGTTTTCAGATTTACTTGTTTAAAACCTTTTTCACATCCAGGTTTTAAGAATCTTGTGTCTGCACATCAATCTCACTGTTGAGGATCATTTATAAATCACATGCTAGAAAAATTTAGCAAATAGGAACATCCCATGAATGTCACTATTTGGAATTCTAAGTCTAATTATATCATCCTATTTTTAATATTTCTGTCCCAAATTATTCATTTTACAGAAGGAGAGGAGAGTTCATTTTTCAAAGTTTAGAATTTCATTTAGAAATTGTGGATTTGACTTTTCAGATCAAACCTGAACTAATTGATTTGTGTGAACAGTTGCCTTTAGTAAATTTTACTTTCAATTAATTTTAAATGATTTTACTTCAAGAAATTTCTAGACATCAAAGAACTTTTTTTTAAATTGCTCATTAAAGCCCTTTAAAACCCTATGCACTTGCTGTGAATAGAAGTCTACATGATTGCTTTAAAGAGAAAGCCTTAATGAAGAATATTTTGGATTTTAGAATGAACCCCTAATGTCAATGAAGTTTGATCCCTGACAGATGCACTTGTGGCAGGATTTGCCAACTCTGATTTAAAAACATCTCATCCCCAAAGAAGTAATCAGAGTTTAATCCTGTCTGTTTCCAGCTTTTCATATCAGAACTGATTTGTGTCCACTGGGGAGGAGATGCTGACCTTCCAGCTATAATCCAATTGCGTGTAGCTGCTCTAAAGAAAAGAAAAGCATTTTTCCCTTCTTATAATTTATTGTGTAATAAATATAATCCTCATATTTTGTTGCAGTTATGTTTGATTTTATAATGATTTATGAAAGAATCTGTTGTTAATAAATGGGCTGGGCTATTGATTACTTTCTTAAATACTCTATCAATCAAACTCATAAACCATTGTGCTTCCGGTACTTAAATGTGGAAGATAAATTATTATATTTTTATAAATAGCCTTTTATTTTTTTATGAGGAGGAGGAGGAGAGAAAAATGAGAATTTTCTGTAATATACACTAAACGTTCTATTTTGTTTCCCACTCTCATGTGTTTCCATTCACTTTATTGACTATTTCCTTTGGCTATTTCACACAACAAACTTGTGGGAGTTTGAAATAAGAGTAAGTGAATGAATGGATGGATAAATGAATGAATGAATGAATGAATAAACAGAAAAAAAACAATTTTAAAATAGACTGTACAGATTTACAGAAACAAAATGCCTCACAAATATATTTCTTATTTGCAGAAAAGATCAGCCTGGAAAGATAGATTTAAAACTCTCTAGAGACTTTGGTCAGTTTTATACTCTGTAGGTGACTTGTTCTGCTTTAAAACATATATATATATATATATATATATATATATATATATATATATATATATATATATACACACACACACACACACACACACATATATATGTATATATATATATATTATTATCATATATATTCATTATTTTTTGTCTCTTTAGAAAGCTAGTCAGTGTTTTAATACCATCCCCTTATCTGAGATTTTGAAAAAGATCATAGACTATTCATGAAGTCCTAAAGATACTGCTTGTTGAAATCAGCACCCAAATGAGAAAATACAATAATGTTCCCACAGAATATTGTTTTGGAGCCCAGTATTGTTATTTCAATATATTTCTCAGTTGCAGTTGAGCATGACAGAAGATTCGGTGGTGTTATAGGATCATCTGGCCTCTCTCACCCATGTCCATGTGTGTGCATGAATGTGTATGCATGTGAAGAGAACAGCTGCTTATTATTGTAGTTATCATTTTTGGTTCATAAGAAATTTTTCTTTTGCTATTTTGTTCTATTTTACTGTAGCATGGCACATATCATTGGATATAAGCTATATTGTTCAATCAAATCAAAATACTAAATAAGTATCAGAATATGTCTGCCTGGAAAACACAATAACAAGCATACTGATTTGACTGTGACCTTTGAGAGTAGGCCTTTATTTTATTCACCAAAATTTCTAGTGATTAGCCAGTGCCTGAATTTGGACAAAGGCTATTCAATAAACATTAGATTAGAGATGAATATTTATTCATTTAGAGATGTCACAGAAAAAAAGTAAAATTCACAACTGTCCATTTTAAGAATGGGATTTTAACACCTGAATTATTGAATAAGCTGTAAAAATTTAGGAATAAGATAAGACACTAAAAATATATTTTTAAAAATAAATATATGGTTAAAAAGTTCAGATATAAATACAAATTATTCTTGTGGAGGTTTGGCAATAGAAAAGAATATGATGGGTATTTAAAAAATGAAGTTAAGCAACTGAGTTATAATTTGTTCCCATAGTCAATTAATATTTAACATGGTAGACATTTAGATATTCTTCTAGATAGAAATATATCCTAGAAATCCTAATAATATGTTCTGAGAACAGTATTGTAAGTTTGCAGTATAAATTACAACAAAAGGTAAAAATACGTCTAAGAGTTTTTTTTCCCTAAATACATATAATCAGCACTTAGTGTTATTAAAATTTCATGAATTAGTGCCAATTCATAGATTTATTCCCTACCTACACTTTGAGAGATATGGGTGTAGCCAATATAATGTTAATGTAAAATATTTAATGACTGTTGCATTTGTTCCTTTCTACTTATTTGATTTTCTACACTAAAAAAAAATAATGGCACTTGTGTTTATAGCACTGTCCTTTAAGTGCTAGGTATGAAAGGTTTAATATTGTGTTCCATTGCTCATATTTATGATTATGCTAAATGAAGAGTATGTAGTCAGACACTAAAAGCTGTTTACCTTGGAGGTATTATTAATAAGCTGGTCCACTCTTCTTCCAGGAAAATTATCAATCTTAGGTAATACTAAATATGTGTTTCAGTAAAACTAAAATGTGTCTGGGGAAGACACTTAGAAGTGCATTGATATTGCAGACATATCTTTATGGCAAACTACTCAGTGTATATTTTATTTAATGGCATATTTTAATGGTCAATGGCTTATATCTTTCTGTTGAAGTCTGAACACAGTGTCCTGTGCAAAAGTAGTCTCTAAGCTTCAAAATTTGTATTCCTGAATCATCATGTTAATATCATACAGTTCTACTACTGCTATCATATCTTCATCCTCCCCTCTTTCTAGATCCTTTCCCAGTTTAATCTTTTAATCTTCTTTTTTTTAATTTGCTTCCATCTGCAATTTTCCATAATTCCAAAATAAGCCTAAGTAGACAATTTTATTTTGAAGAGACTTAGGAAATTACTTTGGATAAAGTTACTTTAAAGAAATAAAACAAATTATGTTATTTTAAAAAAGTATTCCATATTGCTTATTTTAAAGCATCTTAATTATAAAAGAAAGCAACATCTAATTTTAATAAAAAATATTAAAATATTAAAACAGAAAATATTATTAAAATAATTATGATCAATGTGATTTAGACCCATGCACTATATAATCTCTTAATCTCCTTTGAAGTAGCCATTTCATAACATATGGCCTTAATAACATCGAAAAAAGTTCCCTTTCTTAAAACTAACTGAGAAAACTTGAAATATGTTCTTTTATATAGTTATTAGAGGAAAGAGAACTTGTACTTCCTGTACAAGAATATATTTGAAAAGATATGTGTCACTTGGAGATGTATCATGTAAAGGCGTTTAACAAAAATTTCACATCAATTACTCTCTGACAGAGTAACAGAAGTTTATTAGAAGAGTTATATATTAATCATCTAAGTTTAAAAATTGAATCAAGTTTAAAATCCAATTCTTATCTCGACCAATAAACTGCTGTGTTGAAAATCAGGCAATTCTTCAACACTTTATGTGTTCTAATTTACTTCTTAAAATGTATAAGACTAAATGTTTCCTCAAAGGGTTGGAAAGGAAAGAAATGGCAACATAATTACTTTTTTACAAAATTTAAAATCATTTAAAAGGGCACT
The DNA here is from genome assembly GCA_004027375.1 of Macroglossus sobrinus. Lineage (NCBI taxonomy): Eukaryota > Metazoa > Chordata > Mammalia > Chiroptera > Pteropodidae > Macroglossus > Macroglossus sobrinus. The sequence goes on along the minus strand of PVKZ01002243.1, from coordinate 159,698 downwards.
CTGATAACATAATTCCTATTTTAAAGCATTTCATAAAAGGTGGTCTTGAATTTGCTGAAATCTGAGGCTCAAACAGCACTTCCATCCCTAGCACACATATGTGTGTATGTATGTATATATACACACACACAATTTGTTAAACATCCATCAAATTTTTCACGACTGCTCATAAAACAATAATTTTGCCATTTAGGGAAAAATGGAAAGAGTATTTACATAGGGTTGTTTATGTGCTTTCTTTCTGCATATGGAAAGATAAAAGTTGTCAGTTGTAAAACATTGAGAGTAAGTGAGGTTTTCACTGAAAACTTTTTTCATACTTGACTTTTGAAAGAATTATTGTGTGGCTGTCAGAAAGTACATTGTATGGAGTATGAAAAGGTCTGTGCTCAGACACTTCCATTAGAGAAACATTCATGTTCACGAGACTGAGCATTTTTATAAATTTAATAAATTGTAACTAAACTACTACCCCTCCCTTCATAATTCCCTAGGCATTAGAAAAGGGTTTCTTTGCTAATATTCCTTCTTTTAAATTGTATAGAGTGTGAAAGGGTAAACAACAACAACAAACTGGATAAAGAAAGAGAAAACAATATAAACCTGAAAGTAAAGAGAAAAATAATAAAAAGGAAGTCAAAAACACAAAGAATAAAAAAGAGAAAAAATATACTTTACATAAAATAACAGGGAATGAGTCACTAAGAAATTAAAATTAGTGTACTTTCTAATATCTAAAATTTTTAATGTATAAAAAAGAGGGTAGCCGAACATGAACAAAATCAACAATGAAAGAAATGCTAAGAGCAAAGAAATGTAATATGTGACTTGAAAAACAAACCATGGGAATGTGCAGTGTTTATAAGATGGGAGAATGTGGGTATCTAGGACAATGAGAGCAGGGTTAATGGGCAAAACTCGTGAGAGGTGTGACTGTTACTGGGAAAATACTTGTGAAAGAGTGAAAATGGGCACAAGGATGTAGAAGAGATAAAGGCAGATGAATTACAGTCTGCAGGTCATATCTTGCTAACAAGCTGACTCTTTTTTTTTGTAAAAAAGCAAAACAAAACAAAACAACAAGAAAAATAGAAGAATGTGCATGCAACAGAAACATTATGGGATTTGCATAGCTTAACATATTTACTATCTGATTCTACAGAATTGCTATCAATCCTTGGACCAGACAATGAAAAAATATAATGTTACAGTGGGAAAGAATCATAAGGTTTTATGACATTATTGCCATTTATGAGCAGTTAGATAGTGATTACATGTCTGTTTTTCAAATAATGTTTCTGCTTTGTTGGAGAACAATACACTGGTTCAGTTTTGCCTTTTTAAAAGACAACAGGAAATGACTAATACATACTACAGATAGTAGAAAGCATATTTTGTTTATGAACAAGATTGTGCTCAGACACTTCCATTAGAGAAACATGCACGTTCATAAGATTGAACATTTTTATAAATTCAATAAATTGTAACGAAATTATTACCCCTCCCTTCATAATTCCCTAGGCATTAGTAAAAGGGTTTCTTTGCTAATATTTCTTCCTTTTATGGTCCATTTTATTGAAAAATCACTGAACTCTACCATGCCATATAAGACATTTAACTATTCTAAATTATTCAAATCTGTTTTTAAAATCAACTCAAATTTCTACATGGGCAGTTGTGTGATACAGCCTCTAAAAGCAAAGAGCCAATTCTCTATGAACACATACCATTTCTCTTTATAAAATTGGTTGTACTTTCTTTCTATAATCAATCAATCACTTGTAAATTCTCTATATTTATTACTAATGGCATAAGTTTGAAAAGTTGCCTAAAAAGTTTGGCTCAGGGCAGTGTCATGCTTATCTTTTAAAAAGCCCTGATTTGCAATGTTTCCAAGTTCAGTGTTCCCAGTATGACCCATTTCAAACTGCCAGCATGATGACACTGAACATGGACTTGGGATGTGCATATCACTCTTGCATGTCAAGGGAACAAGCCCAGCACAGAACTGGTTTAGAGTCTTAATACTTCCTTAGCATTTATTTAAAAACTCTTCTGCTCCTAGAAAGTAATGGTTTCTGTGGAGTCTATTTGCCCTACGTGATACTGGCTTGAGGCTAACTATATTATATAGAGAGATCTGGTTAAAATATATATTAGTTTCCAAAAGAAATTTCAGTTTTCTGAGATATTAGATTGAGAGTTGAACTTAAAACACAAATAGCAACCTCACTACTGGACTTTCAGATTCTGACAAATGTGATCGTTGCACCTCGTTATCAATTCCTGTAAAAGCTTCTCTTTGATCTGAAAGAGTAATGCTCATCATAAATATGGATTTTGCGTGTTTCATAAATATTCAATATTAAATTGAATATTTTACAATACTTAGGTTCAATTTCACAAGTAGCAGGGGAACAACTTTAGAATGACAATAGGTTACAATGAGTTGTTATGTTTTCATAAAATATAGAAGTAGATTATAGGCACTATTTTACAGAAAAATATGTTAGCGAAATTTGAACAGTTTAAATAGCCTGTTCAAATAGAAACACAAAAAAATGATAATAACAAAGATATTGATATATGCATCAGGTAACTTATGGGGAATCAAAATCATAAGAGAAAAATGAATAAAGCCTTATTCTAGATAGTTAAGCAGGCTGCTGTTTTAGTTTTGAATACTTAAGATTTTTTATGTAGAAACCATATAATATGATATTTTTATATTTAAATAAGTCATAATTAAAAACAATTGAAGCATTGGATGACACATATATAATAGTGATTTCAAATTATCTTAATAAAAATGAAATCTTTTATCAATAACACATTATTGTACACATCATAAACTTCACATCCAATGAGTAGCTCATGGCCCAGTCAAGTTGACACATAAAATTAACCTTCACGGGTGTTATTATTTTTATGTATTGCTATATGCAATTTGCTAAACTTTTGTTAAAAGCATTTACATACATGTTCATTGGGAATTAGTCTCATTTTGCCTGTTTTTGATAACAAGGTAATGCTGACTTTAAAAACAAGTTGGAAATTATTCCCTCCTCTCGTGTGTGGCATCAGTATTATTTCTGACTTAAATGTTAGGTAAGATTCACCTTTTCTACTTTTCTTTGAATGTTTTAAACTATGAATTTAACTTCTTTAATTCCTTTAAGGCCATTCAAGTTACCTGTAGTTTGCCTGTGACTTTTTGGTGGCATAAAGTTTGAATTAGTCCTTCTTAAAGCAGACAGTAAGACAAGGTAAAACATGCAAGGCAGTTTACGAGACATGCCTGTGAGTGAAGATGTGGAAGAAACAGAAAGAGCTTGGTAGCCTCTGCTTCTTGCATCTTAGAATGTAGCTACTATGTAAAAAGAAACTATCAGGAAACAATCACACTAAGAAGTCCAAGCCCCATAAAGAGTTCTGGGAAGATAATACACCATGTGGACAAAGATGCCAAAGCACAAGACGTGTGAGTGAGTGAGTGATGGCAACTTAAAAGTGGATCGCCTAGTCCTGAACACTCCAGATGACACCATGAAAATGACAGAACTGCTGAGCAGAGTCCTTCCTGAAATTCCCACCTGCATAATGTAAACAAAATAAAATTGTTTTTTAGACTAGCTAGTTAAGCAGCAATGGGTAATGGAAATAGGGGAAGCCAGAGAATCAGAGAAGCTTCCAGTCCATCTGTCTAGAAGCCAAGAACATCTAGCTTCTAAAATTGGAGCGTAAAGGGGATGCTAGTAGAGAATTCTATGAGAAATTGTTGCCTCACTGGGTCCTTGTTAAATATTCAGTGATGTGTCTGGCATCACTGATTATCAGAGCTATCAGGTAGAAAAAAGAGCTGACACAAAGCATAGGAGATTAAACAAATGCTCCATCTAACCATCTAACCACGGCAATCTTCAGAAAGTAATGGCTGTGGGTTTACTTCTTCCTCTCAAATTTTTCACAAGTTCCTCTTTTGGCCAATCTAACATGGGACCATGGAAGGGGCTGCCAGGAAACACTGTTCCCAAATAAAAACAATATAATAATGGTGAAATATTATATACACATAAGTTTTAGAATCACTTTATCTAGTTTTATAAAAAACCTAGTTGAGATTTTGATTGGAATTATGTTAAATCTAAAGATATAGTTGAGAAGACTTGCTATTTTTATTATTTTAAGTCTTCTTATCCATAAACATGGCAATAAACTCTTCTTTATATGACTTAGCACTCAGTGTCAATGACATTTGAGAACTCTAGTGTTTCTTCATTTCAAAAATAAAAAAACTAAACTGTTTTTTATTTTTGTTTTTGTTTGTTTGTTTGTTTGTTTAATTTTCAAGCTATTACCTTCATTTTCTTTTTCTGGAATTTCTCTTGGTACATCTTGTAAATTCTAAATTTATTCTCCATGTTTTTTCAATTGTTTAATATATTTTTTATTTCATTAAAAATTTAAAATTGCTCCTTTTTTATGTTGATATACATTTGTTTCATTCACACATCCCTATGTTTCCTTCATATTTTCTTGATCACTTATATTTTTCCTTCATTGAGCATCCTAGCCTAACTTACTTGAACATCTATGCCTAAATGTTTTCATAAAATTAATTTCATCTTGAATGAATTCATATTTTGATTCTTCATTTTATTGGCTGCCATTCTCAGCAACAGATTTTCTTAGGCTTTCGAGATTATTTTTAGCTAAAGATTTTAGAGCCTGTTGCTTTCTTCTTTGGGCTCTCATTAACTTCCTGTTTTGCCTCCAGCTCTATGATGACATTGGTGTTATAACAAATCAAGTCGGTTCCTTGCTGGGAGGCTCTTTATTTGTCTTCCCATCTTCCTAAGCCCAAAGCATCCTGTAACTGTGTCCAGCTACCAGATACCTCCACTTTCTTTCAGCTTCCTCTCACTTTCTAGAGCCTGACTTCAGAAAAAGATCTTGTCTCTTGTCCTTATCTCACATGAAATTCTTGTAAGGGACATTTTCTATAGGAATTTTCTTCCTAACCACTACTATTTGTTTTGTTGTTGTTTCTTTATCTTGGAGCACTGTAATCCTGTAGATTCATCCCGTTTAATAAAATGTCTGTGCTTTTTATTAAAGGTGTCAAAATATTTTCTTTCTTTATGTGTCCAATGTTTTCCTGCTCCATTGTTTCTTAGGTTTCAACTCAGAACTACAAATATTTCACTATTTTTTTACATGCTCACTAATTATCATGAAAAGGGGAGATTTATGTATACCAATAAGCAGAATGCATGGTTTCAAATGACACTATGCTCTCTCACTTTTAAATATGAATCTGTATTCTTACCTCCTGAGAAGAATGTGTATATAAAGTACTATGGGAAGAGTAAACCAATTGCCTTGATGAGAAAGGGCGAAGCTTCACTGTCAACTAAGCTTTTATCTAATATGAGTCCATGTGGCTGGAATGGTCTCTGATATAAGTATTTGTAAAACTGCAATTCTTAGAATGCATTGTCAAAATTGCTTTAGTATCCCACTCCCACCAACAAGCCTCTATTTTCAGTGTGATGCATTCTACTCTGTTACAGTCACCCTTCCCCTCCTAACATCTAACCCTTATTTCTGGCACAGATAATTACTGGAACATGCTTTCTGTGTGAATGAAAAAAGATGCTACAGTGAGAGGACAGGTTCACTCACAACACAGCAGTTACGTAGTCTTGATATACTGTACAATATTTTTTTTTAATCCAAAATAGAGACCAAAGGGAAGAGTAGAATGGGTATTATCCAATCTCATGTTTTACATTTATTCTCATTACTTTTAAGTATTTGAGTAATCCATTACCCTTAAGTTAATCGAAATTCCTCCCCAATTCTGGCAATGGGTTAATTTACAATCCTGCTTTGTTGTGTCATGTGGTAAATGAGGAGGACTCCCTATGGATATCTTAAGAATAAGCTGGGGTAGAGTATGCCAATCACTACTAGTCATTTTAAAATAAAAATGCCCACTAATCTCAAGCACTAATGGACAAAGCTTGATGCACAATGTTTCATGATGTGAACAAGCTGTTCTGAGAATGGCCTGTGTGTAAAGCACTGTGGGAAGAGTAAACCAATTGCCTTGATAAAAAGGGAGGAAGCTTCACTGAGCACTGCTATATGCATTCTTGCTTTCCTGTTTCTCTGAGAATCTTAGATTCTTTCATTCCTTAATTGAATTTCTATTTACTTCAACTCATTCTTCTGACATCTTGTTACGTATACTCCTTTGTGGATACTGATAAAAATTTACATCTGTGCTACAAGAATTTCAGCTTTGTACATTTTTATGCTTTGGTCTTTCATAGAGGTTTGGCTTAACTGCTCACTTGTCCTTATTAATTTAATCAATACGTTTTATGTTACCTTAATGAAAGACTGGGATGGATTGATGATGTCTGTAAAATAGTCAATATAACTCAGTAAGTGTATGTTTTGAGCTTCTTTTTTTCTTCTTTTCTCTGAGCTTCCAATTAAACTTAAATTTTTGTATTCTGCCCCAGAATTCAACTGCATCCTTTAATATATTTAATTTTTTTAAATCTTATTCCTGACGTAAGTGTAAAGCAAGCAATTTGCCATATTTTACAGAGAGTTGACATGTCTTTACTTTGGCATTGGCTCAGGTAGGGGTCTACGGGGTCTGATACATCAAACGCTTTCTGAAAATCTGTGGTCTTTTATGTCACTTAAGAGAGTGGCTTCTAATTTTGTTTTCAACTTCTTCCATTATTCTTTGCCCACATGGTTTTACTCATTTCAAGTTTGTGAAGGTGAATTGTACATTAGCATTGATGGTGATGATATAACCATAGTAAGGTCTAGACAAGGTTGTAATCCAGCTAGCAAACTTAAACTGTAAGATGGGCTGAGATGAAAAGTGCCAGTCTCTCTGGCTATATTGTTTCTGTGCATTTTTACTACTTTTTAGAAAAATCATTAAGTCCCCTCAAGTCCTACTGCCTAGCAGAATAATTTACATAGGGCCAGGAAAATTGGCTTTCAGTAATAGTGTTTTTTAGATTGAAATAACCAAAAAATGACTTAAAAAAATATTTTCTATAACCTCTAATTCAGTGAAAAGTAAACCAGATTAAGGATGTGATGTGTCCCTAGTGAGTAAAAATAGATATAAGTGGCATATAGGAAAGGGTAAGTCGGGACACAGAAAATAAGAGTATAGAATATAGGAGTGGGAATAAAATACCACAGTGTCTTTTTCATGTCCATATAATAATTGGACAAATGTAGTACATTAACCTCAGTAAGGGATACTGGTCATTTATTATTTCTCTTTTTAATTCCTATGTTACTTCTCAACTGTGCCAAGATTTAGTGTTTACTAATTTTAAGAGTTCCAAACTTATATATACTTTAGTGACTTGCATTCCTTCCTAAGAATGCTATTAAGGTATGAACTACTGTGAAGATACAGAAATGCAGTTTTACTTCCTGCTCCTACTGATTAACATTTCCTTTGCCTCACTACCTGCCACCTGCTTTTCCTCCAAGCTGGAACCAGGTGCTTGTAGAGAGCATAGCCCTGCCCCTTTGCTCAAAGTGATGGGGAAAGGTGGGTGGGGTGGAGGGCGGGGCCTCTTGCACAGTCATTGCTCATTTCTCCACCTCCACCCGCTTCCTTTTAGGAGGCTCACAGGCCAGCCCCACTTATCCTGATTGGATTATTGTATCCTATCCACATCCCCTCAGCTCCCTGTAATTCTTATTTTTAAATCAGCAACCACACAGAAAGAACCTCTAGAATCTAGTTTTCCTACTAACATATAAATAAAATGAATTCAGAATATCCATAATTTGTCATTGCAGCTTGCACTGTTTCAGTCTTTTTCTAAAGGCTTGTGAGAAGGGAGAAAGAGAGAAAAACAGAAGAGAGGGAGAGAATCTTTTTTACTTACTTTTATTTTCATAGTAGTAGTTAAATCCCATATAAATCCTCAAGTGACCTAGTGCTTTTGCTTCAGAGTCTAAAATGCAGGGAAAAAGTCTATGAAACCGTCTGTATCATAATAAGCCTAGCAAAGAAAAAATTGATAGGTCACTGGGTCTGATATTGGAGACGTTTCGTTAAAGGAAGGGAAGAAGAGAAAGAGGATGTCAGAAGGAATAGATGACAAAGTGAAAAGGATCTCTCTGATTTTTGTATTCTGCTTCAGAATTTAGCTGCTTCCCTTAATACATTTTAAATTTGTTTATCTCCATTGCTGACATAAATGCAAAGCAAGCATATTGCCATATTTTATGAAGAGTTGACATGTCTTTACTTTGGCATTGGCTCAGGCAAGGGTCTGTGGGGGCTGAACCATCACGCGCTTTCTGCAAATCTGCTGTCTTTTATGTCACTTAAGAGAGTGGCTTCCAATTTTTTTAACTTAATTTCTTCCATTATCTTTTGCCCATGTGACTTTACTCATTTAAAGTTTGTGCAAAGGGCCAAATTTCTCTGTTTCTGAACTTGCCTCATTCTCTCTGAGACTAGGGTTGCCAGGTAAAGCACAGAAAACTCTGATAAATTTAGGTAGAGTATTTTTTGTTTCTAATTCTAAGTGTTTCTCAAATATTTGGAGGAGTCATAGTTACACCACAACATTATATGTTGTTTACCTAAAATTCAACTTTAACTGGGCATCCTATACTTTTTTGGCTAAATCTGTTCCCCCCGGCTCTAAGATTTCATCTCTACCAGAGCGGCACTTTACTAGGCCAAATCTATAGTGCTTATCGTTTTGGGGTGGTTTTATATATTAGATTCTGTCCTTTTAGTTAGAGTCCTACTAAAAGGCTTATAAGAACCTAAAGTGGTATGATATATATCCATCGATATATAGATATAAAGCCTTTGGTGTTTTGCTCCCTATCCATGTCTTCTTTATATTCTTTGTCCTTTCTTCCATTTAAACCACATTATCTCAGGTTATAAAGAATATATGGAAGATCAAAGTAGTAAAAAATGTTGGCTTCTGAAACCCCGATATGGACTCAAAGATTAAATAATTATTTTGAAAGAATATAGATTTTTAAAATTGCCTGATCGGAGTGGCTGGAGAAGAATCACAGGGAAAGAAGACATTTATATGCTGGTGGCTCTGGAAGGTACACCGACACCTCTCCATTCCATATCAGCAAATAATATATACGAACCTGAAGGAGTAAATGTACACAAAGTATGACTTAATTTAATTTTATTCAGGGTCCTTATTCTACTGGGTTGGTTAAAACATAATCTCATCAAATTCAGGATCACTAATACTCACTCAGTTTAGGGTACTGGATTTAATCTATGTTTAGGTGTCATATATAGTGGGTCAGCTCTATAATGGCAGAAGAATAAACACTAGTCCAAATCATCATTATCTATTGCTGTTGGCCTCAACAGTGACACTCGGGGGCCCCATAGACCCCTACTGTGCTCATCTCTCCCCGACCACAAGGCTGCTTGTTCTTAGAATCTGTTTGCATCTCAGCATCTGCTTACTCTGAGGCCAGGAGCAGGCCCTTCTGCATGCTGTGTCGAGTACTTCAACTCCTTGACTCAGATAGCGCCTGGGAACTTCTGGTCTACTGCTCCAGAAGCCCATTGGGTCAGGAAGTTTGCTGCCTTCCCAGATTCCACTCCAAAATCAAGGCAGGACTGATTATATTCTGTCCTTGGAACCTCAGCCTATCTGAGGGTTCCAAAGTGCCTGCTAGGTTCTGCCTCACAGGGGTGGAGCGGGTGCAACACGCTATCTCAAGAACCTACCATCATTCAGCACTCTTCATTCTAGGGTTGATTTTGAGCCCCAGGGAATATTTGGCAATGTCTGGAGATATTTTTAGTTGTCAAAACTCAGCAGGTGTTACTAGTTTTTAGTGTATCGATGCCAGGGATGCTACTAAACATTATCCTATGATGGACAAGACAGTCCTCCACAACAAAAAGTTATCCCTTCCAAAATTTCAGTGGTACCGAGGTTGAGAAATTCTCCTTTAGAACTGTACAAAATGATCACATAACATTAATAAAATTATTTGTGATTCTTGTAATATACTACTCATTGTTGAAGTTTACAAATATAAAGCTCAAGTGTGAGCTATGATTATATGGACCAGATACGTGATACCATTCCCAGGCAGAATCTAGAGGAAATAAATCCTTCTGCAAGGCATTTTATAAGTGCTATTTCAGTTGCAAAGTTTATAAGAGCTCCACAAGTTATGACTGTTATTTTATTATGTAAAGAAGGTTATTACCGAAATGAAAGTAAGAAAATATGACAGATAAAACTTTTTTTAATGGATGTGAGTTCATTGATGTTTGCTTTTAATGTATGTCCTGATCAGGTAGCTTTTTACTAACATCTCCATACTGATAGCATTAGTACTATCCCAACTTTCAATTAAAGTAATCGAAGTGTACAAAGCAGATAGAAGTACTGTGATGCTACAATTCAGTCCTCACCAGCCATCTCACAGGCCTTTCCTTAAGTGTAACATGAATCTTTCAGCCTTTAAAAAATTAAGTGCCAAAACAATAAAAGAAAACCTGACCTTAAAGAAATCTAATAAGAATTTCCTAGTGATAAGTTGCCAACATATGTGTCTTTATAACAAAAAAAATTTTTTTCCTTGCACATTTAAGATTTTAGTACTTTGATGAGTAACATTTAAATATTTTAGACTTTGTAAAGTTCCCTTTATGACCATTTACATTAGTAAGAGCTGCTGTTCGTATTAGAGAGAATAATAAAAATATATCATTTCTAAAAACTCATTTTAAGTTTTTCATACCTATGAATAAATGATAAACGTTTACTTCTTTTAAAAAAATCTCTTTGGAAGAAATAGGTATTTTTCTCTCAAGACTGCATTAATGTAATTTAGCGGACTCAGCTGTAAGATTGTATTCTTTGGGCTCACCGTGTAGTTTCACCATCCCTCAGTTTTCTTACTGAATAAATGAAAGTAATGGCAGTTGACTATCTCCCAGAAGTATTTCAAAAAGCACTACAACATCTTAAACAAAATTTACAGCCTAGATTGCCATATAGCTTACTATTAGTGGTACAAGAGCCAAGATGGAAATTAGGTTGTGTGAGTTCTGAGCTAACTCAAATTCCTACTGTGAGGGGCAGAGAAAAGGCCGTTCACATCAGTGGCATTGCCAAGGGCTAGCCTGGATGGCAACATGAAAGAAACAGTTCAACTCAGCCTATCTATCCAGCTAAAGCACACATTGCTTGATCTGCAAATTTGGCTTCCAACCTTTAATATACATTACTCCAGCCAGCAAAGGCAACCCTAAATTGCATGCAATTTCAAAGTAATGCTTTCATTAGTCACTTCTCCAACCAGATTGTCATGCCTAAACTTCCCCTTCATAGAAATTCTAGAACCCTCACTGATCCTCTAGCAACACAGTTATTTTACCTAATTAAAAGGGTACAAAGTAGTTGTGTGGTTGTTAGTGTGTTTCTGCAAACAGGCTGGTTTTAAGCCCCTTGACTAGTACAGAGGAACTGCACACAGCATCACCTTCATGCCAGTGTTGGAGGAAAAGGGAGGGAAGATATGTAAATTCTCCAGCTCTGCTCTAACCTTGCTCTCCACCTCATTATCTTTGTCAATGAGGGCTTAAGGTGACTTAATGCCTGTCATTCTTCTATCCTAGCCTCCTCCACTCTCAACAAGAACAGTGAGAGAGAGAGTCAAATTCATCACAGAGTTTTCAGAACTGTCTCTTCTTTTGAGGGAAAATGAGTTTGTTATTTACTGCGGTTAAAAGAATTACAGAAATTCACAACAAGAACCACTCATTTTTGTTTATTTGGCCGAAGGAGAAAGCTGATGACTATTGATTAAAATTCTGTTGTACACAGCACACACACACACACACACATACATATATATGTGTGTGTGTGTGTGTGTGTGTGTGTGTATATATAGCAATCTGTTTGCTACAAAAGTGTTCATTCATCAGTTGATGGTCTATATGGTTACAAACCCCAGTAAAAACAAAGAGCTAAATTGAGGTTCATATGTTTTACCTTAATATCCATTTTGCTGCTTGTTAGGTATTCCTATGGGCTGCCTAAAAATATAAACACCCTTGCAGACAAAATTATTCCAACTCTGATGAATCCATTCACCCCAGGTTCAATGTGAAACACTGTACTGTATGTGGGAAAAATCCCAAAAACCAAGGACAGAAAAGGAGCTTTATAATAAAAATACTGTTTTCGAGGCCAGAATAGTCACATTAATTATGCAACCAGTGCTACTTTGCTTAAATTACCTCAGCCTCTGCATTTGAAGAGCCTTATTAAATAGCTATGCCTCTGTATATTTAAAGAGAATTTTATTCATTTAACTATTTTTTATTGTGTAAGACTGCTGTATCATAATCCTATGTATTTTACTTCTCTCATATCTCTTCTCTGCTTCTCCAGTAAGGTATACATGAAAAAAAAAAAAAAGAATATTACTTCAGTCCCACAATCTTTTCATGCAAAGTAAATATATGAAATTTCTAGAGGGTTCAAAATAAAAGGGGTCAGATTTCACTCATATGTGAGATATAAAACTGAAAGCAACAAACAAACAGAGACTCATGGACACAGACTATGGATTAGTGATTACCAGAGAGAAAGCAAGGAGAAGGAAGGTAGGTAAGGGTAAAAGGGGTCAAATACTTGATGATGGAAGAAAATCTAACTTTGGGAGGTGAACACATAATGCAAAAAATATATATATATATATATATCTATATCTATCTATCTATCTATCTATCTATCTATCATCTATACACACACACACACACACACACACACACACACACACACACACATACATACACACACACACACACACACACGCCATACTGTTGAATTGTATACTTGAAACTTATTTGATTTTATTAATCAATGTCACCCCAATAATTTATTTAAAAAAAAGATGTAGGGAGGGAATCAGTATTAAATTGCCAACTGCTCTCTGACAAAAGTTTCTCGTAAGCACTGCAGCCTTCCTGTATTCGTTTAAAGCCATCCCAAATACCACCCAATACTTTTCTCTTGCAGTAGGAATTAATTTTAGCTGACAAAGTAAAAGTCTCCACTCATCTCCAGTTCTCATCAAGTAAGCCAGTTACCCCTTCCAGAGGAAGAAACTGAAGTTGTCATTTATTCTCCTTTGTTCCTTGGGTAGCTTTAAGGAAAATAATCAGCTGTTTGCCTTGAAACAACTTCTTCTCTTGAGAGAAACACCTCATGTTCCTATAAAGACAGTCACTCTGAAGCTCATTACTTGCATTAAAAACAAGGAATATTGGAGACATGTGCAAAGCTTAGCTAACACTTGGCTTTTTATGAACCCTTTTTTGTTGTTGTTGTCGTTGGTAGTGTTCTGAAGTTCATTTATTACCATGTCACCAGTTTCTTTGATGGGCTTCTCAAGATGTGAGTGTGGAATGTTCCCTGGCCTTTGCAGCAAAAAGACACTAATTAAAACAGGAGAGGAAGATGGCAGGTCCTCCTTGGAATTTCCTTGGTATAATCTGACAAAAGAGACCAGGGAGTTATGTTAAAATTTGATGCCTCCTATAAAGAAGCTGGCTAATATTTTTTACTATCACATATTAGGACACATCAACATGAAGCTAATGAAACTAAAGCACTGAGGCCTGTTTCTATTGAACATTTAATTAATCATAGGCTCACGTCAAAACTAATATATTAGCCTTAGGGGTAAATATTAAGGCATTGTGTGAGAGGTGATAAAATGAGGACCAGGCATTTTTCTCTAGTTATTAAAAAAATGTCTTGAGTCAATTCAACACTCTCCTTTCGATAAGGTACTCAAGAGACAAAGAAGTAATTTCTTTTTTGAAAAAGGAAATCATAATGAGTAAAATTAAAATTTTAGCTTGATGTTCTACTGCAGACTGACATAGATTTAGATAATACCAACATTTCAGAACACAAAAAGAATAGTTAATATTTAGGTAAAAAAATATATTAAATAATTGTTTTCAGCCAAATGTCACTCAAGTTGTTTTGAATGCTAATTTCAAAATAAATTTGTTTAGCAGTTTTTAAGTATATGCTATGCATTTTAATTCAACATAGGATGAAAGCTAAATGCATGAGTCTCATCAGAGATGAGACTGAGCTGCTGGTTCAGAAGGAAAACTGTGACAGAAAATAAAGTTAACAAAGTAGGCTATTCTAGAATTTTTTTTCTGTAAAAACCATCCAAATAACACATTGTTAAGGTATATGTTTTTGTTTCGATAACCCACTTCCATGTCTTTTGTCCTGTTTTTACTGTAATTTGTAGGAAAGGTAGGCTTTCATGGAATTACTCCATCTTAGCCAGGACCTAAACTCTCAACCCATTTTTAAAAAGATTGGGTAAATTCTAGAATTATCTGGGAGCACACAGAGATGTCCATAGATTAAAAAAGTAGATATAATTTTCTGTTTCAATCACATAGTACAGAAGAACATTAGGATATTAATCAATTATGGTTTCAACAATTGAGACAATCTAAAGCATCTTTTTCTTTCTCAGAAGAGACAATGATTCAGCACCTGAACACTTTTACCATCTACCTTTGAGTTAAGGGATGATGGCCTTCTGTTTGTGGGAAACTACAAGTTCAGTTTTTAAAGTTTACACCAAATTCAACTTTGCTTCCCATAATTCTGCCATTTATAATGCACAGCTTTCTCTTCAGTCCACAATTTAGAACACCTGTACTAAAAGCTCTTTTCAGAATATTCTATTATTAATTAATTATGACCTAGATTTTTCACAGGCTCATGTAAGAAATGAGATACTTAAGAGTTAGTCTAATGGCCATATTAACTACACATTCTCTTAAATCCCATAAACTTTATTAATGAGTTAGATGTATATAAGTCAAAATGTTTCTGAACCATATTGTCTCAATTGATGCAAAAAAAATGCTTTTGCTTTATGTAAAGATGTTTGATACATACATTATTTATCTGAACAGCATTTATGTCTTTGTTAAATCCGGAATCAAAAAGGTTTGCCATTGTGCTATCAAACATTTTAGATAATGACTACTTTCCTTGCTTTGGTTTGTTTCTTAGGGAAAAAAAAAAATCTATATCTCAGTAAATGAATTTCCATGATTTCTATTGTTAGACAAAGAAAATAATGTAAGTCAATATGTGCTCTTTTATCCTAGCTTCCAAAAGAATTATAAACAAATTTAGTGCCCTATTGTGGGAATCTGCTCACGCAAAGCATATGTTCACATCTCTTCCTGTTCCCTTTAATGTGACCTCCTCTGCTTTTGTTTTTGAAATTCAGTATTAAGGAATAACTTAAATACAATAAAATGTATTCATTCTAAGTGTATACTTTGATATTTTCTGACAAACATATACAACCACATGATCACAACCAAGATCAATGTTTCCTCAAAAATTTGCTTTGTGCAAATTTTATTTTTAGTTGTCCTACCCCAGAAGCAAATATTAATCTGTTTCCTGTCACTAAAATTTACCTTAGGCCATTTTAAAATTTCACATACATAGAAATATAGTATTATTGTGTGTGTGTGCCTGGCTTCTTTTGCTTAGAATTTTATTTTTTAAATGTCATCTATACTATTTCTTTTAAATGAAATGTCTGTGGTTATTCTTAAATGTATTTCCCCACAGGTAATGAGTCTCTGTTTCTTTGGCTGGCATTTATGATTTTTTTTTATTACTGATTTTCAGAAATTTAATATGATATGTCTTGGTGTGGTTTTCTTTGTCTTTATCCTGCTTGGGTTCATTGAATCTTGGTTCTGTGAGTTTGTAGTTTAAAAAAAAAATTCATGACTATTATTTTTTTTTAATATACTTTCTTAAAAGTATGCTGGGGACTCCTATATTCTGTATGTTATTTTCCCACAAATCACATTACTAAAGGTATATTAAACTTTTTTTCTTTCTGTTCTTTAATTTTCTTGTTTTTTTTTTTATAGCTATGATTGAAAGTTCACTAATCTTTTCTTCTGAACTCTTTAATTTGCTGTTAATCCCATCAACAGAAATTTTCATTTCAGATATTGTAACTTTCTCCTTTTGAAATTTTATTCATTCTCTTTCTCCCCCTTTTTAAATAATTCTATTTTGCTCTTCATTGTGTTCATATCTT
Organism: Macroglossus sobrinus; assembly: GCA_004027375.1. Classification (NCBI taxonomy): domain Eukaryota; kingdom Metazoa; phylum Chordata; class Mammalia; order Chiroptera; family Pteropodidae; genus Macroglossus; species Macroglossus sobrinus. Next base: position 143,492 of record PVKZ01002243.1, on the reverse strand, counting down.
TCTCTAAAATTTTAGCAGCTTGCCTGTTCTTACCAAGTAGTCTCATCACCTGTGCCATTTTTAAGGGTGCATCAATCGACTAATTTTTCTTCTGGCTAAAAATCACATTTTTCTATTTCTTGATATATCTGGAAGGTTTTATTCAATTCTGAACATTTTATGTTAAATTATTGAGTGTCTAAATTTTATTTTCTTCCTTCAAAGAATATTAATTTTTTTTGCGGAGTGGGGAGGGTCAGTTAAGTTACTTGAAGTTCATCTGGATCATTTTAAAACTTGTTTTAAGCTTCATTAGGGTCAGGCTAAAATATTCTGTATTCTAGGGCTAGGTGTTATTCCCAAGGTGTTATGTTCCTGGGACCTTTATCAAATGACCTTTGTCTTTCATCAAGGTCACCCACTCTGACTGGTCAGAACTCACACATCACTCAGTTCTCTATAAAGTCTGAGATTTATTCCACTTTGCAGTCTCTGCTAGTTTTGTTGTTGTTGTTGTTCAGTCTCATGGAGTTTAGCTCTACTCTATAGTTAATTAATACTGATTAATATTCAGCAACAGACTCAAAGAGACCCCTCTACAGACTTCTGGAGTGCTATTTCTGTGCAGCTCCCTCTTCTCTGCTACTCTGCTCGACAAATCCCACCTGTATCAGCCCACTACATACTAATTTCTGCCTTCTTGTCTCAGTCAGAATTTATGCGTTGTTTGGGTTTCCTTTTTGCTCTGTGAAGCAAAACGTGCTTCTAGGCAGAAAAGTCAAGGTGCTTGTACGCCTCACCTAATTTGTTATTCTTTTCTCAGGGACCAGTCCTGTACTGCCTGTTGATAAGTGCCTTGAAATAGTTGTTTCATACATTTTGTCCAGTTTTCTAATTGTTTTGCAGAGGGAGAGCAAGTCAACTACCAGTCACCCTGTCACAGAAGAAGTGGAAGTCTGCACTCTGTTTTATTATTTTAATTTTTTTGTTGTACTATGTTTAATAACATAAGCCAGGCTTTATTCTTTTGGAATACAGGTATATGCAGTCTACAAAAATTCATTAAAAATTCTGAGGAAATATGAAAACGTGTGTGTGTGTGTATATGTGTGAGTGTGTGTGTGTGTGTGTGTGTGTGTGTATTTTTTTTTTTTTTTTACCCAGAGAAGAGCTAAGAAACCTTTTAATTATTCCTGGACTTTCATAAATTATTTGGTGACTATTTGTGTTTTAATTCTCTGAAGACCCCAACAGATGAAGATAAAAAGAGATTTAATTTGGACAAAAAGACAATTTATCTTTTAGATGAGCAAACACTAAAATTCTCTTCCATGAAAACGCTGGAGTCAGCCTCCCTCAGCACTCTTAAGAAGGAGTTAGACACCACATGTTTTAGATACTCATTTACCTGAAGACAGGGTTTGGGTCTTCAAGCTTTATGATGCCTTAATTCTAAAGTATTCAACAAATTTTTAACTTTCTTTGTGATTATATTGCAACAGTATGGTAACGCATTATTGTTACCAAACATTATGAAATGGCACCTTTTCAAGTAAAGGTCACAAACAATATTTTAATTATATAATTCTAAGATAATTAGCATTTCTTTTTGTAAAATAATTTTATTGTCTATGTATGAGCACTTGCACCCTTTCTCATATTTCAAACAAGGCATGTATGGCAAGGCTAAAATAACTGTGAATGGCCTAGATCTAAAAGTAGGTATTGCTATTAAGGAAAGCATTGGGGTCAATTCTACAAATATAGTCTTCAGTGATATGCCTTTAAAAGTACCATAAATAGGTATACATTTTTAATGTGTTTACCTACCTACAGTATTTCCTTAACAGCGACATCCAGCATATTACATAGATAATCTTCATTAACATCAGCCAGTCTGGTAGAATAACTCTAGCTTATCATAGTCAAAAAGGAGGTAGATTTGGTGAAGTCGTCCATGGAATTCCCATGAGAAATTTCATTTTCAGAGGCATCTTACACAAAATTTAATATGTTTGGTCAGACATCTTTGCCAAATCACTAATATTCTTGCTAAAAATCCAGTGTGCACATATAGCATTAGAATGCCTGTGATGTTTACACAACTGGCTTATTTTTGTCATTCAGATATCAGTTTAAATCTGATTTCTTCAGAAAAACCTTTTATAAACTGCCAAACTAAAATACTCATTCTCTATATCTCTTTATTTCAATCTTCTACATAGAACTTATCATTACCCAATATTTTTCTTGTTGTTTATTACTTACTTACTTATGCATAGTCACCAGTCCCTAGCCTCCATCCATACTCAAATGTATTGTTAAATACTTGAAGGTAGGATCTTGTTCTGCTGTTTACTTAGATATCCTTGGCCCCTGGAACAGCCTTTGATAAGAAGAAATGCCTCAATAACTATTACAAATGGATAAAAGATGGTTCTCAGGGAGATAATGGAGAAGGTGAGGTCCATCTCATAGATAATGTCTATAAAGGACCAGAACAATGGCAGTAATTGTTATTCTCCTTTTGTATGATCACTACAACATTCCTGTTACTTTTCCAGTAGTCATATTATGATCACACGTGAAAATGAATCAATCAATTATAGTTGTTCTTATGTTATTATAATGTTTAACTTTATAGTTTGGCCAATGAGGATGGTTGCAAAGAACTGAGACTGAGTTTAGGCTTAAAAATAAGTCTATCTGAGCAATCAGGAAACAATACTTAGGTTATATGGGTTCAGAAAGTAAGTTGTAGCACCACATAGCACATGTTCTTATGTTGTTCTGATGCGAAGTAATAGGATGAAAATGGAGGACATCGAGAGCACAGAGTGAGTACAGCAACATGTCTGGAGAGGCAGATGGTGAGGAAGCATCAAGGACGTCTCTCTCTTGGCCACTTGTCTCTATGCAAAGGAGACAAGCTCTTGGGAGAGGATGAAGAAACAAGACAGGATCCCATTTCTCAGAATTGAGACAACTTAAGTATTTCCTATGAAGCTGCAAGCCCATAGCAGTTGATTCCCCCAGAATTGAGCTGGGGCTCACCTGAGATATTTCAAGAACAGGATTGGGAATCGAATAATAGCTTCTACACTTACTAGCTGGATACTTTTGAGCCATTACTTCAGTTTTCCAAACCTTGGTTTCCTCATTTATAAAATAGAGTGACATCTACTTCATTAGGTTGTTGGGACAATTAAGGATAACCCATGTAAAGGACTCAGCCCAGAGCCTGTTACTTGATGACTGGATGACTAGCATATGAAGTGTTACTTTTGTTATTTTTAACTTTATTTCAGGCCATCGTCAGGCCTGAGGCAGACCCTTTGTATCACTTTAGGCAGTGGTGGGGAGTTCAGGGGCAGAGATAGGGCTGCCCCTCACATTTTTTGAGCTCTGCTCTCATTTAAGAACATCCCAAATACTTTGCCAAGGCCTTCACGCTTGTTGATGAGAAGGTCCAAAATAAGGTGTGAACTCACATATTAGAGCTATTATTTAAATTTTTTTTATTTGTTGGTCTGTGGAAGTTGTAGAGGAAATATAACTGAAGATCAAAATGTAAATTCTATCTATTAAAATAACTAGACATGAAACTGTATAGTCACGGGTTCATGGGAAGCCAAGAGTTTTAGGCAGTGGCAGACCTTGGAAAGAAATCTATTACTTATTAAGAGAAATCATAATATTGAACTGTTTTGGTTTACCACCAAAATTTCATTATTTTTGGATGTGGGATATAATTATACTTTTCAAAATATATCATAGCATTATTTCTTTTACAAGGGCTACAACTAAAATGATTAAAAGGTAGCTCTATTTCACACACACACATGCACACGCAAAACAAAAACAAAAACAAAACCCTGAAAGTAAAAACTAAGATAACTGACTTCTGATCAAAAGTGTTTTTTCCTTTTTTAAACAGTGAGTTAGTGCTCAAAATTTGTTTCAGGGAATTTATGAAATTATAATTTTATATTGTGAATTAAGAAATAATTTCATACTTATTGAGAATATTCTAAGCATCAGAATTTTTCACTTCAAATAAGGAGGGGAGAGACATTTCATTGATTTTTGAAAGTTCTATAATTTAAAGGAGCAAAAGGAACAAAAATTAGCAAAATCACCTAAATTCTTCTTTAAAATGTCAAAATAAGCATATTTCTTGCTGACATAAGATCAAAAAGACGTTTACAACTTCAAAAAAACCACATTAAGCACAATTAAGGAAATGTACTCATTGAAAATGATAAAACAGCACTTCATCTTTTAGTTTTGATTATGTCTTACGCTATAAATTAAGGATTCTTGATATCAGAGTTTAAGAGAAAACTTAGGCTGTGTATGGAAAGGATGCCTTTTACCAAGGCCGATATCTAATTTCTCTGTCTGAATTGCAGTGATTGAAATTGTTCAGCAGCAAATGATTGATTTAGTTTTTGCAAGAGTTCAGAAGCAATCCAAGGAGTTTCTTGGAGGGTGTATCAAAGATGACCTCATTAGGATAGATTTGGGAACAGGAATTCCCTTGGCCTTGAAGCACTCCAGTGAACTAAACACGTGAAAGAGAGCACAGCTGGAGCCACTACTGTCCTCTCCATGAGGACATTTTTCAGGATTTCTCTAAGTGGGTGTTTCAGCAGCTGTGGATGGAAACATGGATTTTCAGACACATTCAGTAGAGGGGGGAAAATGAGATATATTACCCTGTCCTGTTTGTGACATAAAAGGCAGAAAAGTGTTTCTGCAGGGTCAAGTAACAGAAAAGTCATCAGCTAGTGGACGGCAAGGCATTCATGCAGCAACATAATAGAGTGGACAGAATGTGAATTAGGCTGAAGTCAAAGGGGAAGAAAAAAAAAAAGCACGGTCCACAAAACGGAAGGCAGAAGGCGAAGGTTCTGTGCGCGAGGCCCCATTAGGAAAGTGCCTACAAACATTTATGGACAGGGAACCTAAGTCCGGTTATAAGTTTCTTGCCAGAGGAGGGCGCTATACCTTAAGTTACTTTCCTTAGGCCCTGATGATTTCTAAATGAACTTTGAAAATGCGAAGGAATTTTGGGAATGTGTAATGGCCTCTCGCATTTGCAAAAAAAAAAAAAATCTATGTTACTGCAAGGAGAGATTCTGAGACAGATACAGCTGGGCAATAACATAGCCACTGCTGTAAAGCAAGGATCAGTAAGGAAACATCGGGAAATGTAGCCGGTGTTTGCTCCTTACAATAAAAATTCTTTCATTGGCTGTTTTATTGTTGTTGTTATGTGTTTGCATGTTTTTGTTTTATTCTCTATGACTTCGCGTTTACACCGCAAACATTTACTGGGCGTCTAATATATGCCAAGATCTATGCTGGGGATTCAGATTGGAAAGACAGCTCTCCCTAGGAAATTTCAGAGAGACTTGGTATGTTACTGCTCTCAGAGAGATAATGCACTGGTAACTGCTGACTTAAGATGTAAAGAGAAAAACAGGAAAAAAGAAATAAGCCTGCTTATAGTAAAATTGTAATTCTAGTGGTGATCTTATTGCTTATATTACTGCGCTGGTCTTAGATTATCATATTAGAGAAGTGAGCAAGATAGAGACAAGTTTTTTTTTTTCTTTGTTTTTCAAATCTTTAACACAGTAAATGGGGTAGGTAGCCTTTTCTTTCATTTGAAGAAATTCAAATCTTGTATAAAGCTCTTTTTTAAAAAATGGAATGTAATGTAGCTTTTGGTTGTAGCATAGACATAATTCATAAAAATATCACTAAAGAGTACTGGGGATAAACTAAAGTTTTCTTCCTTAACTTTTAAAAAGGCATTGCCAAGGTGATTTACATAATTGGAATTCTATATTTATAACTACAGATGTGCCATACAATTCAGGCTAACAGCCAGACACTCAGAATCTTCACCAGTTTCATGAAAATGAAGGTTTTGTCCAAATCTCACTAGTTCCCACATATATAAAGCTGTTTTGGGAAACAGAAAAAAAATAGATGGAAAATTGCTTTATTTCAAAGCATTATAAAAGAGGAAAGAATGGTCAAATATAATTCATGAAGACCAAAAAGATTAAATAATATGATGTTATTAGCTTTTAATATGTATAAACATTGGAAGATTTGTGTGAGATATTTTGAATTGCCTTATTTAGAGATCAATTTAAGGAATCATTAAGAACTATAAGCTCTTTAACCTATTACAATTGGATTTTTATCTGTGGCCCTGGGGCTTTAATGTCTGTACATTATGGATATAATTCCATGAGCATAATCTTTTTAAAAAGCATACTGAAGTTCTTTTATGTGCCAAATAGAATTTGATTGTATAGTGTCCAAATCTTTTTGTGTGTGTGTGTGGATTCAGTCTTCAATGCCATTTCTAGAAAAAGAAGCAATCTTGTAGATATAGTGTACGGAACTAACATGACAACAGTCTTTTAGGATTTTGACACATTTTTGCTTTTATCTTAAAATAAAAACAAGACTGGTTTAATTCCCAATTATGGATTTAAATAATTGTCTTCAGTGTGCTATAAAGTCAGATTTTTTTTAGTTCTTTAATATGTTAAAAAGAACTAAAAATGGACCGGCCTCAGTAGAGTATTATTTTTCATTTTAGAAAATTAAGTATCTATAATGAATGTTATGGGTTGATTTGTATCTCCAATAAAAACGACGCGTTGATGACCTAACCCCAGATACCTCAGACTGTGACCTTACTTGGAAATAGAGTAACTAAAGATGTAGTTAGTTAATTTAAGATGAGGCCATAGTGGAGTAGGGTGGGCCCTAATCCCATAAGACTGATATCCTTATAAGAAGAGACACCCAGGGAAGAGATGCAAAGGGAAGTCAGCCTTATAAGAAAAGGAGAGGGACATATGAAAACACATAGATGTACAGACATCGAGAGAAAATGGAGGCAAGGACCAAAGTTATGCTGCCTGGACTGCCAGAGGCTGGAGAGGCAAGGAAGGAGCCATCTCAAGAGGCTCTGCAGGGAGCACATTCTGTCGATACCTCAATTTTGAACTTCCAGCTTCCAGAGCTGTGTGACAGTAAATTTCTGTGGTTTCCAGCCACACAGTTTGAGGTCATTTTTTTATAGTAACCTAGGAAACTTATATATAATGATTATGAGAAACTTTTAAATATTAATATAGCCATTCAAGAAGATATTCCTTGGAATTGTAACAAACCAGCCCAAGAGCATATAGTCAGCAGGTGTGTTCTCCTCTACCATCCCAAGCAATTGTGTGGCAGGATTCTCGTTTATCAAATAAGCAGCTTTATAGCTCTACTTTCTTTATTTTCCTTTTGCATTGCAGGTAATCATATACATTTTTCCCTATTTTTTCTTCTTTTACCTGTCTCTATACTTTTCTATTTTATCTGCATTATCATTATCATCACAATAACTGCATCTTATCTCTGTCAACTCAGATTGTTAATCCAAAATGATATGGCCCTCATGACATTAAATGACATTTGTGGGATGCTAATTTCCTACCCCTACCACCAGTGTATTTGTAGGTGAGTCCGTAAGCATGCAAATGATGTTGATATAAATCATTCCACTTCTGAGATTTAGAGCTCATCTTCAATCACCTTCAAATCAATAAGATTTCTATTTGGTAGGCAAAAATTACATATATTTATGCTCTTTTCTTAAGTGTCTGCTACCAAAAGTTTAATATTTTCCTTAACAAGCTGTCCCAATATGCCTGAACTGGAAACATTCATTAATCAGTTCTGCTAATGCTTCATTAATCATTAGCCTCCTTGGCCTCATAAAGAAAATAAAGTTTCTCTGAGATAATAAGCGTAATTCCAGGAGATAAAACTTCCCTGCCTATAGAAGAATGCATTAGTTAGTCTAAAGACTGTGCTTCTATAACAAAGAGGCTTCAAATCACAGAATTAAAAACAAAAACTAAAACTTAAGCAAAAAGCTGACATTTATTTCTCACCCACATAATTTCTGCAGTAAATAGTGTGGTTTGGAAGAAGACTCTTGTTCATGCAGTCAATTAGGGCCCAAATTATGCTTATGTTTTTGGTTTTCTACCTTTTAGGGCACTGTTTTCATCTGAATGTTCAAAGCAGTGTTCCTTACAAGAGGCAGAGGAAAAGATAAGGAAGAACATATGTCCAATTATCTAAGATTCAGAACCAGAAATAGAACTCATCTTTTCTGCTCACATTCCCCAGGCAAGAATGGAATTATATGACCTAAATAAATTAGCCTCAAGAGGTACTAAGAAACAGTCTTTCTCTGGACAGGTGTATTTTTTGTTACAGATCTTACCATAGAGAAAGATGAGAAAAAATATCAATGGACAGTAGCAGTCTCTTCCTTAAAATATTATCAACATAAACTAACATATTTGTTTACTATCAAGAACTTAAATGACATAGTATATGTAGATCCTACAAAGATATTTAAACAACTTCCAGTTCTAATTATATTGGCATTAAAGATGTCATGTTATCCTTTGTCCATTTATCTAGGTACCTTTTAAGCACTTTCAAAACAACATTTTATATCCAAGTTTAAGATTAAATCAGCTTTCATTTTAAAAGATACTAAGAAGCCAGTATGGCAAATAAATTAGATATCATTTCATAAATTTCTTGAAAGGAGCGAAGCAGGAAATACAAAGATTGTTTATAGATTTTCCCAGATTGTCTCTTCTGAAATAATCAAGAATGTTTAATATTGCAGTGAAGAAAAAGTTCTATAATAATAGCCTTCTCACCCCACACTGATTAAAAGAGAAAGAAATGTGAGAGAGGAGGAGGAGAAATAGGGAAGGGAGGGGAGGGAGAGTGAGAGAGAGAGAAAGGAACCTTATATCACACACCCAAAAAATTATTAAGAAATAGACAGCTACAGGGTACAACAATGAATCTGATTTACTAGAGAAATAAGTTTGGAGGTCATAGAAAATTCCAATTCTTGTGTGCAACAATTTCTTTACTCACACCCTGCACACAGAGATTTTTTTTTTTCTGTTCTAGAAATGACCACTTTTGGTTAGTATATTCCCTTTATAATGCTTCTAGTGTTCATGTTTTTTATTCACTCCTGGCTCAATAAAGCAGTTCCTAGTGAGCTTTGCAAATTATAGCACCTAATATTTGGATTTTATTTCATTAGATGAACTACCTCCTAAGAAGTGTTCCATGAAATATCTTCATTTTGAAAATCAAATTAAATTGGTATTCAGGATCTTGTTAGTTGTTGTTTTAATGTGTGTTTTTTCTCCCTGAGTAATTTACAGTATCCCCAGGGGTACTCTGGAATGTCACAAAAATAGGGCTGGAAACCATTTCTCTAAAAGGATTAAAATTGCAGCTATGATGGGTACATTTCTCCAAGCCCAGGTAGAAAAAGATAACTGCCATCATTTGAGCTTCTATATTCCTCCATTGTATTTGCAGAGATTTTGTCCTGAAGTATTTCTCTGAGTCACCATGCTGTGTGAAACTGTTTTTTCATGTAAGATGACAAAACCCAAACTTTGGTTCTAATAATGTCACTGAGTGATGGTAAGAAACTTGAACATCATAGAGATTCAATTGTGTCCTTCACATTCTATTTACTAGGACAAAGGGGAAGATCATACTCTTGCAGAAAATAAAACTAATTCTACCAGGAAGAAAAAAGCTACCAACCAATCAATATTTTAGGGTAAGTCTTGATCTAAAAGTTAGGTTTGGCAGCATATACTTGTGGAAAATGTTCCAGGCATACTCATTTGCCCTTATCCCTTTTGTGTGGAAAGATCTGACTTTCAGTGGCCAGCAAACACATTTCTTTGCCTGGGGGCTTCCTCTGGGCTCCTGTGCCCATTCTGTGTAAGGCCCCTGAGGCAGCATTCACAGATAAGTGTCCCAGCAGCCACTCTTGCAGGTATGTTACCCCCTAGCTATGTTCTATACTTTCCTCAGAGTTTCCCTTAAGAGAGATTAGGAGACTTGGTTGATCATATACCCTACTGTCAATCTACTTCCCCTTCTCACCAATCCACTTTCCTACTAGTACATCCTGAGATCAGCTCCTAAACCACTTACATTCTAATCCTTGGCTCAGGGTAGGGCTTTATGGAAATGGAAATCAAGACCAGTCCCAACCACTGAACATTCTGGTAAATCAATGTTTATCGTTCCATTTCATACAGATATCTATTTCTCTTAGCTCTGTTTATTTCCCTTGGCTTAGAGTACCTACAGTACATGATGACTAAAATATAGAGATCATCAATAATAGTATATGACCATAAACATAGATACTAGAACATTAAATTCTAAAGAACGTAAACTTATGAGTTAAGACTACTTGATTTGAATCCTGGCTTTGAATCTTATAGGACTTGGAGCAATTTGCTTGACCTTTCTGTGCTTCCAAATCCTCTTCTGAAAAATGAGAATGATGATAATAGAAACTAGCTCAGAGGATTGTTGTGAGGATTAAAAAAGATAATACTTATAAAGTAATCGGTACATACTAAACTCAATAAACTTTAATTTTCATTATTATTATCGGCAAAGGGGCCACGGTGGAGGAAATTCCAGGTCCGAAACTCTCTCCGTCCTGCCTTACACACCATCAGCAGTGGTGGAAACTAACATTTAAACTGACATCTAACAAATTTGTTTAATTTGTTAAATTGTTAAATTTGCAACAAATTAAAAATTCCTTCTTTCTATTGGTACACTAACACATTAGTTCTCAAGCATATTTGTTCTCATTTAATATGTGATACAATAAGGTTTATTTTACAGACTTGTTTTTCCTTTTCTGACACAGAGTAGAGTAACTCTTTTATGTGTATTTTCTCTGCTAATAAATTGAGCACCTTAATCTTAAGTTTACGCCTAATTAGGAGAATCAAGGCTGTGAAACCTGACATACAATAGCAATGCATAACTTGCAATTTAAATGTACCGTGTAGATTCAGGATATGCTCATGGTAAAAAAAATATATATATTTTTTTTAAATAAGAAATGTCAACAAGCAGATAAGCAGCAGCGAATATAAAAGAAGTAACACAGCTATAGCTCTCATTCCTTAAGTACTATCTTTTATTTCTGGATTCTCTATTACTTATTCAATAGTCTCAGTTTCCCACACTCAAATTAGACTTGAAAATTTCATTTTTTGAAATTCAACATAATGTTGTGAACATATTTCCCAAGCAAAAGCTTGCAGTTGAGACTAGGGAAGTATAGAATGCTTCCGCAAAATTATCTTGCCTACGCTTTTAATTGGAACAGGCTCAGGAGAGATATAAAAATAAAATTACTGACTCATCTGAAATTAAAAGATCCTCACTGTGTTTTATTCAAGAAATGTAGCATGGTCTTGTTGAATAATGATTTTCCAATTTTAATTACATTAAATTCTACCTTCCTAAATTTCTGCTGTCACTCTAATTAGACATATCTCATTTTTTTGTGTGTGCAGAAAGTTTGTTTTAGTGCAGTTAAACCATTTCCATATAATTTTCCAGATGTATTCTGTATTTTAAAGTTGCTGAAGTTTATTTTCACTGAAAGATTAATAAAATACTTAAAATTTCTTGCAGGTGGTATGTAAGATAAGACATATATACTTGCTACAACACTTAATCTAATGGATAAAACCCTTAGATGTATGTATTGCTAAGACATAAAAATTCAGGCTAGTACAACCAAGTATTAATATTTTAAAAATTACTTGTAAACATATATAATATCTAAACATGTTCTAGAGAAGATACAACATCTTATAGGAGTAGATACTATCAAGAGAACTTTGCCGTAACTTTTTAACCTGTTCTTCTTTAAGATATCTCAAATTTTGTGAATTATTTATGACTGCTTATTTTTAAAATTCAAGGATAGCATTCTACAGATGGCAGATTGGATATCCTGTAGGACTGTGATTGTGTGACTTCAATAAATATATTTTAAGCAATTAGCGTTAGCAAAATGTGTGCAGGATATGAAATAAAAGGATACAAACTAGGAAAAGAAATGGTCTCTGCTCTCAGGCAAAATAAAACTGGTGAGCACAGCATAAAATGAACAATTAGAATTAGAAATGTTTTATATTAAAAATATAGACATCATATAGACAGTTGTACTGTCCACCTAATATAAATTTAACCTAAATACTGGCATTATAAAAAAAATTACTAAAAAAAATGTTAAGAGGTTCAACATTTAGTAAAGGAATAGAGGAGACTGATATATAATTAATAAAGATATGATGTTCTTATTAATAAGAACAGGATGCATTGAAACTCATCAAGACCAACATTGGCTCCCCAACTTCATGTCCAAGTGAATAAAAGATGGCATTTTGGAGGATGATAGTTAGAAAAGAAGAGAGAGTTTTTATAAGAGAGGGACATAAAGTGATTAGAAATTGTTACAGAGAGCTGAGATTGAGAGACAGAATTATATGTAGGGATGATTTAAAAATTTTTTTATATATAATATTCAGTATAACTCCATTTCCCCGTCTTTCCAATGAAACTTCCACAAAAAAATCTACATTGCATTCAAAATTAGTTTTGGATTTGAAATTTTTTTCCAGCTGCCAGGGCATATGGTGGTAGGCTTCAATATGTGCCGGGTGAAAGTCACAGCCCTCAAATGTACAGTAAGAGTCAGTGAAAAATATCCCAAAGAGATTTTAACTCCTCATGTTCAAAATCAAACTTTTACCTCCATTCCCCAAAGCTGATGCTCTTACTGTGTTCTCCACCTCAGTGAAGGTGCTGCTGATGAACAGGTTACCTAAACCAAAAGCCTTAAGGTCACCTTTCTCCTCACATACAAATCTCAATCAGTAAAGCTGCTTTGCTGTGGCTTATCACTGTGTGTGTCTTTGAACTCCATTCATCTCTATCCCCACCCTGTGAAATCACTCCCCCATCAATTTATCCATGTCATTAGATTCACCTCTTACCTGTATCATCCTCAACCCTATGCTCCCCTCCAAACTGTTCTCCATATTTCAATCATAGTGACCTTATAAAAACACAAATATGATCATGCTGCATTTTGATGGGCTGATGAAGAGAATGAGCTACCTTGCAAGGCAGAAGAATTTGGAAACGAGAGAAAATTAGAAACAGAAGGATCTTAAAAGAGCATTGATCCCAGCTTCTTTACTAACAAAAGAGGAGTCTAAAGTCTTATAAGTCAACAAGAGTGATTTGCTGAAGAGATGCACAGGCACAGAACTAAGGTTTCTCATTCCATATTCAACTTCCTTCTCTTTATTCGTCACCCCTTAGTCTCTAGAACTGTGCTATAACTCATTTTCCCAGATCCTTGAAAAAAATTATTTATTTCTGTATTTTCAAGTTAACAAAAGGTACACTAAATTGACTTGAAAAAAATAATATGCATAAACATGAATGAAATATTAAGTCTAACAAATGAGTAGCCCTACCAAGGAAGGAGAAACATTTTGTACATTCTGAAAATAGTGTCAATTCAGGAACTATTGACTAAGTTTCTGATTACAGGTGGATGTGACTAGCTGTTGGACTGAGTATAATACAAGAGGCAGTGTTGAAGACTAGTTATAATTAATTTCATATCAATCATGCTAACCTTGCCTTTCTTGGAGAATACACTGATAGACTCTAAGGTTGTATTTTTATCTACTAAATTTTGGATGGATTATTAGAAATATTATAGATACAGAGACAGTAAACCACACGAAACACAGAATTCACTTATATCCTGCCATTAATGTCATCTGTGTTCTCTGGGAAGGTGGGACACAAAGTACATGCTTGGTAAATGGCCAGAGCCCAAAATGGCTTTTTAGGCACTTTGGAATAATAAAAAAAAAAAAGTGTCACATTTCATCTGTCAGATGGAGAGGGAATGCTGCAGGAAAATGCCTGCAGTAATAAAGAAATCCCGAGAAAGAGTCAAAGGGCAAACAGGAATGTGATTTTCTGACAGGTAAAATGAGATTTTTGTAAATCTTATTTTCAAAAATCCTCTCTCAGAGGTCTTGAGTCAATGTCTTATTTTATCCAAATTGGCTTTCACTTCTGTAACTATTATTAGAGCTGTTGAATTTTGCTTGTAAGTGTTGTGGAGCCTGTGGTTTCCACGTTTTGTCAAAAACACCTGAAATATTTTTGTGTTTGAGACGTGCAATGAATTTAGCTGGTGGTTTGAACAATACTATGCTTCTGTTAGCTTTTTGTTCTATCTTCTAGCTTGTTTATGTCACTGTTCCCTCTAATTCTGAATGTGGTTAAGGGAAGAAAGGCAAAATATAACTCTATTTTGAGCCAAATAACACCATCCATGACTAACTATGCAATGTATGTGTGACTTTGGACACAACTTTTATCATCGTCAACTTTTATCATCGTCAACTTACTATTACTAAATAAGAAACTCCCATTTCATATTTTTATGGCTTAAATTCACACATTGTTATTTATAATAGTTGTCTTTTAATGAACATTTGGATCTCTCTCTTCTTTTGATGAGGAAAAATGGAGAATAATAATAAGTAAATAACAACTATTTCTTTTTAGGAATTTTAATTCTATATCTTCCTATACCCAACCAAGATCATTCATATGAGCAGAATGAGGATGACTTGAAAATCAAACAAGAATACAACAGGCAGGAATATCTAAAATTGCAAGGCAGGATGTGGTTTCAGGAGTGAGACAGAAACAGAAAAGGGAAAACAAGATTGAATTTTCATGAACAAATACAAAGACTATATTATTTTAAATTTTACATTCTATGTAAATAATATGTATGTGATTTAGCTAAATAGTGTATGACCTTAAATTTTGATTCACTTTTGAATCATATACACCATCTCTAATTCCCAGAAGTGAGAATCATCATAAATTGATCACAATAGGATAAAAATTGGTAAATGAATGACCTGATGAATAAAACTGTAATTTGAGAAGCAGCACAGTGCAGTTGGTGAAGTAATATATGGGCAGAGTAAATCTGCTTTGTGATTTAAAACAAAAATATCAAAGCCTCCGAGTGACTCAGTTTTCTCTGATACCAACTATCAAGAACAAGATCTATTTTAAAAATTGTTTTAAGTAATGGTTGCGACCTGTGGTGGCACAACACTAGTTTTATATCACTTGTAGTAGGGCTGAGAAGAAGGGTAAAGCCACAGGTATCCGGTTCTACATCTCATTTCCATCTCTTGATCCCTACCATTGCAGTAGCCACATAAGTCCATAAAGAGGACCTGGACTAATTCTGTAAGCACAGGCAGAGATATAAGTAGCATTATCAAGGTGACATCAAAAGAGAAATGTGAAGCCACAGTGTGTACTCAGTATGCTCCTTCCCCAACATTCTGGGGAGATTTCCATCTCCATCTCTGCTGGTGTCTGGGATGCAGCAACGTGTCATGGGCGATTTTCAGTGGCTGTGTTAAGAGACTCTGTAAACCATATTTTAACATTCTCCACTTTCTCATGGTGTGCACCAGACAGGAACATATGGTTTCAAAGGTCTGTGACAGTTATGTAGAGGACACAATCAAAAGAGTTGTTTTATGTCAAGAATATAAAAAAAGAGAAATATAGTGTGCACGAATTGACCACTAGCCAGCAAAGACCTCCAGTGCTCCAAATTGCCTATTATAAATGGTCGTTAGAGAAGAAAAAGGTAGAGTTAAAACATTGATAACGTCTAGTGCTATGAGGGCAAAAAGAAATGTTTTCACTGATTATTATAGAACTATTCAATGACAAAAATCAATGTTACTCCAAGATTTTCAGTTGCTTTTCTAAGTAATTTTGTAGAATACAGGTACTTTGTAATAGTACTTTACAAAGGGCTTTCTTTGCAAGGATTTTAAAAGATAAACAGAGAATCCATTGATAAAATGGTATGGTTTCCTGTGGAAATTTTCAGCTCAATAATTTGTGCTGTGCTGGGAGGAAATTTGTATACTTTGCCATGGGGTAAATATCAATCAAACTGGGTGCTTATCTGCTCTTTCCTCATTGTGTAGAAAGCTTTTAGAGATGACTTTAGATGCTCCAAATAACTGAATTGCTCAGAAGTAATGCATTTCTGTTTTTACTCATTTGGAATTTAGTGGCTTTGTATGACTGAGGTCACCCCACTTTCACCTTGCTATTATACTATGGATGATTCAAAGGCGATTAGTACACAGACTTGGGAATGCTTCTAACATTGGCCATGGACAAACTGAGGATACTTCAATCCAATGATGTCTCACAACATGTACAACTTCCTAAATAAGGAGGTACATTGCCTTCCTGCAGTAGGAAATCGCTTTCCATAAACAAAGAGACTCAAACATGATTTTTGTCACTGTGGTCCACATAACAATGATGAGAACAGTAAGGAGAAGATTCATAACTCAACTCTCAAAAGTAGGAATTATCTAGTAATAATGAGCCAGCTAAAAAATAACAGGGTAGGTAAAACATATTTTTAAAAAGTTGAGAGATACGTAAGGAAATATAACTCTAGGTCCCCTCAGAAACAGACAGAGAGAAGAATTCAATTGTCATAAGTTAATCTGAGAGGTGATTCCAGGAAAAACCAGTAAAGGAATAAGGGTATGAGAGAGAGAAGGAAAGGAAGCAGATATAAGATGCATTACCCACCAAATTATCACTGCAGGCAACTGGAACCAAATCCCTTAGTGAACTTGGGGAGAACATGTAGCCCACACTTCAGGGGCCGCTTCCAAGAACATTGACTGCTACTAAACTCAGGCCGAACCTCTCCACAACCAAAAGCAAAGGGAAGAAAAAGCCTGCAGGAAGAGTCCCAGATGTTTATAGGAAGTCATGTTCACGACAGAGGTAAATGCTGAGAGCATATGGGGGAGCGGCACTAAAAGCTTCTGCCACTATGGTTTTTACCAAAGTTATGAAATCCGTTCTTCTAGATAAAGGTCGAAGATGGAACACGTTTCCTCCAGAAACCCCACTGAAACTACAGGGCCGGGACTGGAAGGAAATGGAATTACTGAGGAGTGGAAACTTTCTTGGTCAACTAGAAAATGCTATTTATTAAATTAGCTCTGCTGAAGTCAAAAGCCAACCTACTGTTCAGGGTAAAAAACTCACATGGCTCAGAGCTGGCAGCTCGGAACCCCGCTGGGACCAGGGGAACGGAGAGCTAATGGCAAAGGGATTACTGGAAAGCTCTTTCAAAACCAGACAAACCCCCATCACTGGGTAATTTTCTCTCCTCATGACCCTTCCATAAAACCGGCAGTGAATTCTCTGGAGAGGATAAAAACAAAAGCTCTCTGGACAAGTGGATGTCCCACTGAATTAAGGCCTGAGTTATAGTTTGAATGGGGGGAATGAAGTGAACACAGACACAAACGGAAGTTGAAGCAGGCCACCTCTTTTCTTTCACGAGCCTCCCAGTTCACTGATAGCCAGAATTTTATTCTTAAGGAAGGACACCAGAAGAATATTCTCTTGAGGAAGTAATCAGCACAAGAAAAAAATCTTAAACATACTCTTAAACTCTTGAATGTACTGATGTCAGAGGTGTCCTGATTTTACTCCACGTTATTCTTTAGCAAAGCTTAGGACCCACCAGCCCTGCCTATTGTACTCAAAGCTTGCAATTGCCATGCTAATCCTCCTTCCTTAAACATGAACAGACAACAAAGAGTTATAGGAAATTTGAGAAAGTTTTAACCATAAAAGTTGGAGACTACAATACACACAAAAAAAAGGTGTCTTAAAAGTAAAATATACTATTTGGGGGGGGGAATATCCCCATATAATACCCTTAGGGGGTTAAAAATAAAAGATATTTTATCTATGAAACAAAATAATATATTCTTTAAAATTCAGAGGAAAATAACTCATAAAAAAACATAATAGCAGAAATAAAAAAATTATAACAGAATTAAAAAGTAAAGTTGAGAAAATATCTCCAAAAGTTATACAAGATGACAAAGAGAGAGACAAATGCAACAGTTACAATATCTGAGTAAACTGAATTTCAAAACTCAAGTATGTGTTAAAGAAAAAGAGAGACAGAGTTAGACAGAAACAGATAGAAAGAAATAAGGAGTAAGAGAAGGAGAAGGGGAAAAGCTAAAACAAAAACTAAAATATCTGAGATAAAACATAGGCAAAAGGAAATGAGAATCCCCAAGATGATGGCGAAGGTGGGATGACAGGAAAGAATCTGTGACCTGTGTATATATGGCCACTGGTTCTGATTAAAGTGGTATTAATTCAAGAAATAGCCATAAAAAGAAGGAGCTGTCACTATCATAATTCTTGATAATCTGTTATTCTTCAAATGTATATATATTATATATATAATATGCTATATGTATATAGTATAATATATAATATATATATATATATAATATATAAAAGAGTTTCTTGAAAATTTTTCTACCAAAACAAGAAAGTAAGTCAAGAACTACATGTATGTAGTAAAAAATGTGGCCGTGCTCAGAGAAGTCTGGCTTTGCCCTGGGTTTGGGGAGGTAGTCTCTGTCATACCTGCTAGGAATGTCTTTATTTAGCTTGGAGACTGACCATACCTGACAGTCTTATGGCAGAGGCTGGCGATGGCAGAAAGACCAATCACATGACTTAGAGGTTAAATTGGTCACATGGTATCACTCGACCTGGAGAGTGAACTACCCATTATACCTATGTAACAAAGCCCCAATGAAAATCTAACATTGAACCTCAGATAAGTTTCTCTGATTGGCAATATTCTATGCATATGGCCACATGTCAATACCAAGAGGGTAGCCGGTCCCAACTCCATAGGGAGATAAAAGAGAAGCTGTGCATTCGGAACCCTTCCAGACTCTGCCCCATGTGTCTCTGATTTTAATTTGTATCTTTTTTCTATAATAAACTATAATAATATCCATGAGTGTAATAGCTTTTAGTAAGTCCTGTGAGTCATTCAAGCTTGAGGGTGGTTTGGGGAATCTCCAAAATTTTTGCTTGGTGTCAGATATGAGGGAAGTCTTGGAACTCTGGGCACATGAGATTCAACAAATCAAAACAAAACAAAACAAAACAAAAACAGAAATAGCCTAGGGAAACAGGAAATGAAAATGTCTAAATGATAGTTGTGTTTAAGAAGAGAAAGCCCAGTAGACAAGGTGAGAAAATGAAGGTGTCCACCATGAAGAATGTCACCAAGGGAAAATAAAGTAATGTAAGCAAATTTGTGAAAATTGGATAAAAAGGCTACTGGAATCTATGGAAAATGGGAGATACAAAGAAATCAAGCCAAAGAAAGAAAACAAGACAGAAAATCAGGGAAAATAAAGAATAAGAGGAAAATGTAGTGACAGCATACCAGTTCTCAACTATGCATCATACTAGCAGAATTCGATATAAACCCTAAATAGTGATTGAGCCTAAAATCTTAATATATTAAGAGGAGAAATGAAAGCAAATGGGATCATGTGTTAAGAGTTAAAATCTCATGGATCAGGACAGGGAGGTAGATAATACCTCAAAATGATCTGGCCAACAAGAACTATTTATATATTTTTGTAGAGAGGTGGGTTGTGTAAATGCTGGACATAGTAGCTGAAAGAACAGGAGAGGAGTAACTGGAGGATTTGTTGTGTTATGTGTTTAACTACCTAACTTTTAAAATTACATGCATGTATTTTTTTGATAAATAAAAAATATAGTTTAAAAAATATACGACACTTCCAGTAAAATATTATAAGGAAAGAAATTAAATCAAGATGTAATAATTAGAAACATGGTTTAATTTACATAATTTAAATATGAAGAAGCTCAGTGTGTTTTGTCAGGAGACTTAAATTGGAAATCCATAAGGAAGGCTGAGCTGAATAAAAATTAGAATGTTGTAATGGTTTTTAAAGGCAATTACTCTCTAACACAGTTCTTTAAAGTTTCTGTGCACTTATTTAATTATTTCAAAACTGAAATAATTTTAGCATATACGAGTGCTGCAAATAATGATTATCAAAAGACTATGCAAAAGCAAAACTTAAGGAAACATTAAATACACTGGTCATGTATTTAAAGAGATGCCATTTTATACTTCCCTTCCTGAACCCAGTTTTCCTGGTTGTGTCTGATGGACCTGTTTCGACCTCTTGACATTCTAAGCATTCAAATCCAATTAGTCTACAACTGTGACTTGAGGTTCAACTATGTCTTAGGAGTTGAGCAAGGCTCTGAAAGTCCTTAGAGCTACAATACTGTACACATGAACCCTGCCTTCCTAGTGTTTGTGATCTAGAAGGGGTGGAAAACACTAAAGGATAAATTAAGAATTAAAATTGGTGATAGTGCTGAGAAGGAAATGTATAGGATACAAGGGAATAGTAAAAGGAGTGGACCTATCTCTCATTGTGGTCCCAAGAAGAGCCTCTCTGAGTAATGAGATATGAGGCACAAATAATCCTTCATTCAGAAAAGTGTGAAGAAACAGATATTCAAGGTACTGCA
Source organism: Macroglossus sobrinus (assembly GCA_004027375.1). Classification (NCBI taxonomy): domain Eukaryota; kingdom Metazoa; phylum Chordata; class Mammalia; order Chiroptera; family Pteropodidae; genus Macroglossus; species Macroglossus sobrinus. The sequence continues at coordinate 123,017 of PVKZ01002243.1, read as the reverse complement.
AGCAGCTTAGGGAAATGTCGCGACAGGAAGTGTTGAGGATGATTGGAGACTGGAAGAGCAGGACAGGAGACACGTGGGAAGAAGACAAATCTAATGTGATGTGGCTGGAAGGCAGAATGGGGAGGACCACCAGAAAGAAGCAAATGCAAGGAGCAGTGGATACTGTCACACGGAGGGTGGTGATGACCCTGGCACAGGAAGCATGCAGTGGGTTGGTGAGTAAAGTGCAATGAGTATAGGCAGGAAAGATAGAGCCTGGATCAAAGGGCTCACATACTTTTAGAATCAATTTGCTGGTCTTCAGGAAGGCTGATGAGGATCCTGGAGGACCTGGGCTCTGCTCACGTTCCTGTCATATCCAGTGCCACCCTCTGTCCAGCTCATGTTAGCCACTCAGATTTTATTTTAAAATTTCATATGGTTTGGAGTTTCTCAGGGCAGATCCTTATCTCTGCCTGTAATGTTTTTCTTCCCCCTTCAGTTTCCCAACTATCTTGTAGGGCAAGTTATGGAGGCTACTTTCTCAGAATAGTCTTTCTGAAGGTCCTACTTCAAAGCAAGTTCTGCTTTTTCAAATCTATCGCCTCCTTCTGCTTTCCTTTATGGAGACTGCATTCTGTTTCTGTGGCTCAGTGTCCTCTCCCATAAAATAGAGACAGTAATATTAGTGACAACCTCTGAAGGTCATGGCGACTAACATGTAAAGCACTAAAAATAGTGCCTGGTATGTAGTAAGGGCTCTGTAAACATTAGCAATAATTTGAAGAGGAAAGGCACAAAATAATAAGTCCACTGTATTTGTGTTAAGTCTCAGAGCAGGCAAAACTAATCTCTGCCCTTAGAAGTCAAGGTGGGGGGGGGGATAATGGGGGGAGGGGTGGATAGTGGCTGAGAAGGACCTGGCATTCTGTTTCTTGTCTGGGTTGTGGATTTCTGGGAAGGTATAATTCATCCTTGAGCTCTGCACTTTGGATTTGCACACTTTGCACTTTAAAAAAAAATATCCATCTCAGCTATTGTTATCACCAACAGAATTTGTAATTGTCTGTTTATTTGCAGAAGTTCCATTAGGGCAAGAACTGAATCTATTCACTGTGGGTTTAATACCTCGTACAGTCCCTGAAACAAAACATAACAGGATAAAGCAAAACAGAGGCCTGATCATGTCGCTTTTCTATTCAAAATCTTCAGTGACTTCTCACGCCATCCAGATTATAAGTAAAGTCTTCACTGCAGCCCACAAGTTCTTAGTGGGTCTAAGTAGGCGCTCTGAGTTCTCTGAGTTCACCCTTACTACTTCTGTCTCACTCATGACTTTCCAGATGCACTGGAATGAGAGCTGGTATTTGCACAACATCACGAATGCACTACATCCCACTGAATTATTCATTTTAAAATGATTAATTTTATGTTTTGTAAATTCCACCTCAATTTAAAAAAAAAAAAAAAAGTAGATGCTCCAAAACCAGTCTAAGTTCAAATTCTGAGTCTGGCACTTAGTGGTGTGATTTCTAATGTCACTTCACCTCTCTGTGCCTCAGTTTCCTCAACAGTAACCTGCATCAGAGTAGTGCTCACCTCCCAAGGTTGCTATCGGTAGGAAGTACATTAACGCACATAACAGCACTAAGAACAATACCTGGCATATATAATAAGCACCAAACAAATGCTGCTCCGCTGAAGGAAAAAGCTTATTTATAACCGGAAGAGAACAGAGGTGAGTTGTGAGCCCTTCCTTCATAAGAATGGCTTTTAGAGCTGACAGGAGACATGGAGAACATTCGTCCCCACTGATTTTTCAACATTATTGAACAGCTCCATGCTCTGGTTGAGACTTAAAAAGGTTATGTGACTGGTAGTGACCAGGTGAGGGGTGAAACCCAGGTTTCTGCCTCCTGAGGGCCCCACCTGGGTCTTTTTCTTTACTCTTGGAGGAACCTCACTTATGTATCAAGGTAGCTAAATACTAACTGGCTTCAGACCTTTCATGTGACTGAATTTCTTTACACTCTCAGGTTGTTACAACAGGATGTAAAATATGAATAAATAAGGCACTTTTTTTTTTCTTTCAAAAATTTTACTGCTGGTGCTTTCCACAGCACTTTAGCAAATGGACCAGTGTTAGTATAAAAATCATAGTAAAACTGTTAAAGTGTGTGTAATGATAGCCAACGGAGTTGAAAAATGGAGTGTTAAGAGACACCTCTGCCCCGTATAGCATTTTATTAAACTTTGCAGAATCACACATAAGATTATACTCCGGTTTTGCTAGATACAGTGCACTCTATTTACTGTCCCGAGTATAACACTAAACATAAACTGATCCACTCTGGACCTCTGAGTAAAATCAAGAGAATTTCAGCTCATTATTTAGTTCCATCTTACAAATATACACTTATGAATTAGAGGTGTTTATGGCTTATGAGATACCATTCATTCATGCACTCATTCATTTAATGAGTGTTTGTCTAGTTCCCCCAAAGTGCCAGGCACAGTGTTAAGTACTGAAGTTTCAGGTAATGAGAGAATAGTCTGACATCACCGAGTTTATGATAAAGTAAATAAAAATCAGAGAGGAAATTGATCACGAACACGAGGGAACTAAACTGGGCATTTGAGGAAAATTAACGGAAGCAGCTAATTTAGATCAGATGGGCAGAAGAGATAGAAAGAGGCAAATAGCAGAAGAGGGACAATTAAGAGTCTATTATAATAGACCAGATGGAAGATCATGGTGACTTGGGCAAGTGCAGTGGTTCTCAACCAGGGGTGATTTTGTACTTGAGAGGACATTTGCCAATGTCTGCAGACATTTTTTGGATGTCACAACGTGGGAGGAAGGTGCTACTGACATCTAGTGGATAGATTCCAGGGAAGTTACTCACATCTTACAACACACAGGACAAATAATTTTATGAACTGAAATCAAAAGTTTTGAGGGAAAGAACCCCCAGGCTACCATGATAGCAATGGAGCTGCAGAGAAGCAATTTAAAGACACATTTTAGAGGTAAAACCAATAGTGAATGAAAATAAACCGCACATGGGGAAAAAGAAAGGGAGAAAATGATGCACTGAGTTTCTAGTTTTAATAGCTGAATGGATGGTGGCATACATATTGATGAGGAAATTTGGAAGAAGGCTTGAGGAGGGGACAATGATATGGCACAGAATCAAGAGTTTGACATGTCGAGTCAGTTAGAAATAATAATTAGAACTGGCTACATGAATCTGGAGTTCAGAGGCAAGTTCTGAGCAAAAGATAAAATTTGGAAATCCTTGTCTTAAAGGCACGTAACATCTTAAAAATAGATGGCATCACGTACAGAAAAAAGTACAAATAAAGTAGCTAAGAAATGAGGATTTTGATCCTAATCACCTGCACGTTCTCGGAGGTGCTAAAAGCCACTTGAACTTTTGCTTTCAGTGCCTTAGGTAACATTATAAATATACTCAGGTATACTCAGCACATTTTGAAAACACAATGACAAGGTTTGGAGTCCTTTGTTTATTCTAAAGTATTTTTCATTGTATCTAATTATCATCTGAAAATTAAGTAATTTTAAATGGATTAGTATCTAAGCAATGCCACCAGTCTCATTGGAAGCACTATGTTCCATGCTACTCTGTTGCTTCATTGCTAACCACAGTGTGTCGATTTAAACTTAAGTTTTGGGAAATGGGAAAAAGACAGCATGTGTTCAATCAGACATTTTTATTCATAAGAGGGCACTATGAAAACTGTGACTCTAGAGTGGATGACATAGTAATTTGGAACAAAAAAAATAACTAGATGTATGTATATACAAAATATAGTCCTAAAAAGTGTGAAACAAATTAATAGCAGCTGCTAATCACTCATGAGAAACTCAACACCATGAGCCTGTGTACATAAGTGGTGGAGGGAAGCATTTTAACAAGAAAACCATTGTCAGTTTTAAGCTCTACAGAATTCTGCAGATGATACAGAAAAGCAACTTAAGTGTAGCATGTATTTTTTTTAAAGAAACTTGCTTCAAGAATGCAATCTTTCTATTATTTCTGACAACCAAAAAGAACTGTTTACACTAGACCAAAATTAATACAGGTAAAATGAAATAAAATTTTTCTTAAACAGCATTGAACTAATTATAATTACTATATGATTAATGGAACCAATATTGTTGACTCATTTCCCATCAAAATATTTTAGTCTCTGCCATCTGAGGTACATTTAAACTACAATGGCATGTATAGATTTATTTACCCAAGAAAATAATTACCACAAATGAAGTAATATATGCTGAGTAACAAGCACTTTGAAAAATCTTTATACACCTGGAAAATGCTTTTATATTATATGCTCATATAAACCTTCAGTGGCCTTATTGTGTTATTATTATTCTCATTTTACAGATGAAGGCATCAAATTTTAAAGAATTGATCAGTCAGTATAGAGAAGGTTATGCTGCAGTAATAAACACATCTCAAGATCTAAAACACAAAACTGATTTGTCATTGACTTGTCTCCTGTGTTGCTTGTCTGAGAACTATTCAGAACAACTCTTTTCCAAACGGTGACTAAAGGATCAGGCTACTTCCATCTTGACGTCTAGAATTGGTGACTTTCAGGGTTTTTCTGGCAGGAGAAGAGAGTCCTGAAGGGCCATGAATAATCTTTTCACTGCCTTTCTTTTCATCCAGAATTGGTGCATACCATTTCCACTCACGTTTTGTTAGCTAAAAATAGTCAAATAATTACACCTAACTAAAAAGGTACAAGCTTTAATGTGTCTGGAGAAAGAGAACTGGATAATAGTAAGCACCAGCAATCTCTACTACTGAGAGAGAAAGTAATTTAACCAGGGATAGAAAACTAGAATTAGGTAAAAGCAAAATTCAAACACATTTTGCTCAAAAGCTGACCTTGTTCTAGACTATGGGTTATCAGCATCTAGCCATGAAACATTTACTATCCGTTGGCCCTGATTGTATCAAGAAAATATGAACAACCGCAGGTGTTTAATGCAAATCTTTAGGTTTAAAAATAAATCCTCTAACGAGTTTTATATTTATTCTCACTTTAATAAATGCTTACTAATCACTTATAAACTACCCATTCTTTGAGTTATGAAGCATCAGTCCCTTATCAAGGCCTTCCCAAACTCCTAAATAAGGTTAAATTCCTCCTTTTCTTCATACCCCAAGTACCATTATTTGTAAACTCATCACACTTTTAAAAATATCTATTACTTTCATGATGTCAGCAACCATATTCCTTCTGTGTCTCCAGGCCTTGGCAGAATGCCTCCCACAAACTAGGCACCCAAATATGCATCGAATGAACCAAGGAATACATGAATGAAGAAATGGAAAGTCTGACTCTTTCCCAAAGTAGATCAAACCATTGTTGATACTTTTCTGACTTAGAAATGCTAGCCCCCAAATAAAGTGAAATTTACTCTTCTACAGCATTCATCCAATATTCTCATTTTTCTCATTTTCTCAAATTTAACTAAGACCTCTTTCTTTTAACACAAAAGGTCTTCACATTTCTGAAGATAACCAGCATATGCCCCCAAATCTTCTCGGTTTCCTCAAGCTATACAGAAGATGCATTCCTAAGTCCAGATAAACTCTTCTTTTTAACTGTGGGTTTTCTGTTTGGTCAACGCTCATCCCAAAGCATCCAGAACTAAGCACACTGCTTGAGGTATGAACTGACCAGCTTCCAGCAGTGTAGTTATGACCTGTCTTGGAGGATGGATGGTGCACGTTTTCCATTACAGAGTCTGGCACCACATGCAAGACACTCTTAGACATTTGTTAAATGAATGAATGAATGAATGCATGCATGCATGCATCATAAGATACAGTAGATTTATTTGAAGATTGTTTCTTATTCTAGGCTCATATATCTATGGACATGTTTTTCAGGTGGACTGACTCAGTTTAGATCAGCTCTCCAAAATCCATACTTAGAAAAAAAAAATGTCCATGAATGTTAAAGCAGAACTAGCAAACACTTATATAGAACATTCCCTACAAAGCTCAAAGGAAATTAAACCGAAATGATCAAATGCTGATGATTTCCCCAGGGAAGTGTCCTTGTCCTTCTATAGAGAAATAGTCTCCAAACCTACATTGCTAAAATAGCCCATCATCCAGTATTCAAACGTGACAGTTCAAAGAAATCAAGAAAAAAAAAAAGCTGCGCTGGAAGCTGCCTCTTTCCCAGACCTGCACGAGTAAATGGAAGCAATTTACAAGAGATTATCTCCAGTCCGAAAGGAAAAAAAAAAAAAAAAAGAAGCCGCTCTAATATTTGAGCACTGATGGTTTCTCCTGCCTCTCCTTCTCCTCATCTCCATCCTTGTTAGAGTGAATGAAAACAGGAGCTCTGCTATTCTCTAAAATGTTGGCGTCCGAGAAGGCGATTCTCTATCAAGTGCTAGGACAAATCCCAGTTGGCCATCTCTAAGACCCTCGCGCAGGAGCGTGGATGCTGACGGAGGAGGCCCCTCTGCCACTCACAGCCCACAGCAGAGGCTGCCTCTGCTCTGACCAGTAGGTTAAATTTTCTCTGCCTGGAGGATGCAGCTCTCCATCGACTTTCCAGCAGCACGGCGCAAAGTTAAGGGAGAGAGAGAATGTGCGTTCGTTCCTGTGTGCGTGTGTGAGCGTCTGATCAGTGGTGTTGGGGAGGGCGGTCAATAAAGGGTGGGGCCAGCGAGGGGAGGAGGAGAGCAAGCACCGAGAGAAGCCAGAGCGTGGCTCCGATGCCAGTTAACCTGCTGGAGCTCATCCTGCTCACTGGAACCCCTGCACCGACTCACCCAGGACCCTCGCTCCTTCCTCCTTCACCTTCTTTCCCCTTTCCCCCTCCTTTTCTCACTGCACGCTCCACCTACCCCTTCACTTTCGAGTCCGACCCGAGGACGAATGAGGAAGCCATTCCCGCAAATTGGGGCAGCAACTTTCCTCAGCAGGTCTCGTGGCTGCGGGAGCAGGTGCGCGCGGACCCTCCGCGGTCTGCGGCCCATGGAGGAGGAGGGAGAGGAGCAGTGATGGGCTAGCGCTGAAGCCAGGATCCCCCCAGCGAGACCAGCGAAGCCAGCCCACTCCGCGTTCCCACGCCCGTTCTCTCTCATCTCTCTCGGAAGGGACCGCTCGGGGTGCAGTGGCGAGCATCCCAGGAGGATGAGGCGGGACCCGGCCGGAGCGCGCAGCATCTCGCGGGCGTGCGGCAGTGGCTGGGTCATGGCATGAATTAAGAAGCTAGGAAGATGGAGCGCCGCACACTCCTCATCCAGCCCGGGCTCGGGTCCAGGGACACCAGCTGGGCACTCCTCTATTTCCTCTGCTACGTCCTCCCCCAGACCGCCCCGCAAGTACTCAGGATCGGTGAGTTGAGCCCCGGGGAGCGCTCCAGGCTGCCAGCTCGGGTGACATGGTTGTTCCCTGTGGCCAGCGCGGGCGCGACGGGTCCCGGGCAAGGCAGCGCGCGCCGGCGCGGGGACAGGAGCTGGGGGTGGTGGAGGTCGGCGTGCACGGGAGGCTCCGGGAAAGGCGAAGCCGCGTCACTGCTTCCCTCCTGGCGAGTGCCGGGGCTTCCCCGCTAGGTACGATTGGCAGGGTTTTCAATCTGGGCACCAGGACCGCGGGCAAGAGTACAGGGGTCCAGGCTCGCGCGGACTGGTACCCTACTTGGGCGTGGGGTCGCGAGCGCCTGCAACCACTTGGTTTGGATGCGGAGATGCGCTCTCCTGGGCGTCTGGGTGGGTATCGGGCGGTCCAGATGCGCAGCCCTAATCCCTGGCAACCCCGGTTCCAGGTTCTCACAGACATGCCCAAATCTCAAGAATAGAATTAGGGGACCACTAGGGACGTGGGGATTTCCCAGAGCTTGCTAGCCCAAGCCTCCAAGTTTTCCTCCCTAAGTCGGGTTTTCCCACACGGAGTTCCTAAGTGTGGAGGGTTCCACTATAGGGCAGAATGTGGATCTGACTTCTGACTGAGGAGGGTTCAAGGACTGGGGAGGATGATCAGTCAGCCCCATGAGCCAGAACCTAAGTTTCCCGTTTGCTCCAGGATCTGCCCCCCACTGCTTGCCACTGAGCGTGATCCAGTCCACAGTCAATGGAACTCCCTGGGAGACTCTGGACTTCTATCTCAGGGAGGGTAAAAAGAGTCTGGAAAGCTGAATGCAGGAACCCCGGGTCAGCCTAGGCAAGGCTAGGCAAGAAGTGTGTGTGTGTGTGTGTGTGTGTGTGTGTGTGTGTTTGGGGGAGTGGTTCTAGTATGTGGATTCGTGGACCTAAATGCACAGCACAAACCGCCAAGGTTTGGTCTGCAGAGGCACTGAGCGACTTCTGGGCTGCTTTTATGGGTTGAAGAAGCTCTTCGCCTTCTTTAATTTGCTCTCCCTTCCAAACTAAACCCAGTTTCTATCCCCTTGGGTCTCAGTTTGTCCTCCTCCTTCTCCAGCCAACTGTGCTTCTTAGAGAACTGCAGACAGCCACAGGTGTCGTGGTGACACCACACCGGTCTGTCTCTCAGCTTCTCCAGTCTCCCACTTTGGGCAGCCAGCGTGAAGTCCTGAGCTCTGAGGACTTCTAACTCACACCCTTTCCAGGAACTGGCGGAATGTGCAAGCAACCATGCTGGGCGCTCCCCTAGAGATGCCCCCTGAGAGGCTGAAATCTCTCAATATCTGTACTAGGTTTGACCTGCAATTAGCGATCGTCTTTGCAAATAAATATTCAAAACCTTGTTCTTGCCACTGAACATGCTCACTTTTCTAAAAATGTGGAAGTTTATTATGTTGAAAATTATTTTATCTAGGCATATGGGATCTATCTTTCCTTTTCAAGGAAAGAAAAGACCCTGTGTACTAATTTTACTAAAGACATTTTTTTTTCTAGACTATAGAGGATGATATTGTGCATTTTATTGGATAATTTAGACTGTTTATTAAGAGTTCCAAAGTAAAATATCCTTCACCATAAATATGTTCTAGCCTTAATGGCTCATTTTTTACTGCAATCAACCGTACAGACTGCAGTAACACAATTCCTGTGAACAATACAGAAAAAATTATGAGTGTTTATTAACTTAATCGACGTTTTGCTTACATCTTAAACATTTTTAAAGAGACAAATCTAGACATACTAGATGTGGGTTGCCAGCCAGTAGCCCCCCTCCTTATACAACAAATTTAAAGTATCATTTTCCTCCCCAACATCCCCTAAATCTAAAGAAATTCAGGAGGTGGTGAAAAGGGATGTTTTAAGATATATCTGTTCACAGATCTGAGAATTTATTCAAACTCCACGCAATTGCCTTCATTTATTCAAAAGTAGTTTTCAAAGTGAAAAAGACCCTTTTTCTAAGTGGAAGCTAAAAGTAAAATTGCATGGCCCAGTGCTATCTACATACAGTACAAACGTCTTACTCCTGGTTCTGAGTGACCTGTGGACACCACCTTCATTCATGGGCACCACCTTCATTCTGTGCATACCTACAGACAGACCATCCTTACTTTTAAATGAACATTTCAGCACCATGGAAAACAGCTTTAGCTCCATGGAAACCTGCCTCTCTATAGTGCGTTTCTTAAATCAATTAAGTTCACCATTGAACACAAAATATCAAAGGAGTTGGAGAATCAAGAGTGTGTGTGTGTGTGTGTGTGTGTGTGTGTATGTGTGTGTGAGAGAGAGAGAGAGAGAGAGAGAGAGAGAGAGAGAGAGAGAGAGAGAGAGAGAGAGAGAGAGAAAGGAGAAGGGAAGGAAAGAGAATCAAAATGCATTCTTTATCTCTCATTTACTTATCTTCCAAAAAAAACCACCAACTATCCAAGTAACTAGCTAACCAACCCCCCACTCCAAAAAGAGGCTCTTAATTATTAACTTTAACATTTTTTAGTAACTTAAAATATTCTGAATACCAGGCACTTTGTGATATGCTTATACAGAGAAGGCACTTGAATGCTTGAATGGATTAATTACTTGTCTACTTTTCTTCCCAGAGTGCTTAAATTTTGTTAATTGAAGAAAGTGGATGAAAAGTGTAAAATTTTAAATAAATTTTCTGCATACTAACTATAAGAAAGGCCATTGAATATGTGCATATGCATGGTAGTTGCACATGCTGTGAATATTTGTTGAAAAGTTTATCATCTTACAGTTTAGAGATATGAAGAGATGGGAGGCACATTAAACATTACTGCTACACTCCAAAGGCTTCCCAGCAGCCTGCATAGAAGAGAACTATGGCCTGCTCCTGGGAGTTCTCTTCGGGATATGAAGGTCATTCCTGCCTCTCTGTGTACCCCAGTGCATGTTAACAACTAGTTAATGTCACTCACACACACACACACACACACACACACATGAATTTTACAGTAAAAGACCTTCTCACATGATGAGCCAATCAATACCTAATATCTAATTATTAGAGAGGATCAGAGTGATCTGAGTAAATCGTGGCCCACCACCACTGGTTGAAAAATTCCATGTGCATATGCAGTTTCTGGGACAGACATATTATATTTCTAATTTGCAGAGTATGTTGTTATGCATCATGTCAGCATACACAATCGTAGAGGTGCTGGTAAAAGCATAATCTGAAGAGTTAAGTAGTGGGTAGCTTTCAAACACATGATTTGTTATCATCAAACATAGGTCTGGGTCCCATCTCTATGACTTACTAGATTTGTATCTCAGTGACAGTTATTCGGTCTCACCAGGACTTGGTTTTGCATGAAAAAAAAATTGAATTAAAACAGTTACAACCTAATATGTCATTGGTAAGAGTACATGAAATGGAATTTGGAACTGCTTTAAGAAGTATGTGAATACATTAGCTACATTATACAGTTGCTCCTTGAACACAGGACTTAAACTGCATGGGTCTACTTACATGCAGACTTTTTTTTGATAAATACCTGTATTGTTTTTGATCTGCAGTGGGAATACTGTAGAGGCAGAGCGCTAACTGTATGCATTGATCTATGCCATTTTGTATAGGGGACTAGAGCATACATGGGTTTTGGTATCTGTGGGGGTTCTGAGAAAGAATCCCTACCCAGTACTGAGGATTAACTAAGTTTTGGGGGAGTCAAGAGTAATACGTGGATTTTCGAGTGTACTTTGGTCATCACCAGTAAACCCGTGTTATTAAGGGCCACCAAAATTGTTTTCTATTGTTTTGTTTTTACTTTTTAGAACTATTGACATCTTTTTTGTGAACAGGGACTTAATAGTTGCTGTGGTATATTTTCATGAGACAGTTAATATTTCTGAGCCCAAATTTCTTCACCTGTAAAATAGTAGTAATGATTTCTGCCTTCCTAGTTCATAGTGGAGGATCAAATAAACTAATTTTTGTAATTGCAAAAAAAATACATATAATATAATACTATTACATAAATATAGTATATAAAGATAAATATTGTGGAAATTTATATAAGTGTGAAAGTTAAATGACAATGTAATTGTCCAAATGCTTTTATTTCCTTCAAAGAGGTTCAAAATGTATTTTATTTCAATTATTGGGCAGGCTGTAGTATAATTTTTGAATCTTCAACCCTAAGGACCCTCAAAGTTTCAAGTCATGTTTACTCCATATTTGTTTATATTTTTGCTTGAATGTACCAAAACTCACAACTTTAATCTTTAATCATGAAATTTTATTATAATTTTAATATTTGTTATTCACTTTACAAATATTCATTAAGTGCTTCCTCCCACACTATGAGCCAGAGACACGTCTAGATGCAGGACACACAACAGTGTCCAAAACTGGCAAACATGTCTGCCCCCTTGAAGCTTATATTCTGGTGCTTGATAATATATGTTACTACTAAAAATTTATACCTGGCCTTTAATGCAGACGATTATTTTTTTATTTTAAATATCATTCTTGGAGAGTTTTCAGTTCATCTTCTGCTATTGATTTATTATATCAATGTCACAGTCAAAAAAGAATGGGTTCAAATCTCCAAATGCAGAGAAGATAGACAATGGGTTCATGCTGCCAAACCTGGAGCCGACTCCTGCCTTAGGTTAGAAATATCTGTCTAATATGAGGTAAATTCATCCTGAGGTCACATTGGTGCTAACTTCAACTGGCCTGTGAAAAGTCTGGCAGAGAAGCTCTGATGGCAAGATGAAAAGGGAGTGCCTGGCTAAAGGTAACATATTTCTCCAAATGGGTAGATTTTCTTGCCTTACTGTTTTATCTGTGTGATTCACCTTTTACTGTAACAGTCATTCTATAGGCGTAATGTTTACACTACGTAGACCTAAGCTGTAGCTGCTTGTCCTGTATGATTTATAATCTGTACTTTTCATTAAGAAGACCATGACTTGGTGGCTTTGCCTAAGTTCAAGTGCTTAATAGAAATGCTGGAACTTGAAGCTAGCTATTCTCATCTCAGGTTTCAAGTTCCTTGCATAAAATTATGCTGTATTATGCATGAATTTGTATATGCACTTAACCTGAAATCAAATATAAAAGAAACAAACGGTTGTTTAGTTATTCAGAGAAAACCACATATATTAAAGTCAGTGTGATTTATATTAAAGTATATATTAGGCAATTAGCAAAAAGGACAGTTGGTATTTTCTTTGGAATCTCAAGAATTTCTCCTTAAGAAGGGGTTAAAGAAGGGAATCAACTTTGAGAAGAAGCCTTGTTACAAACACTGTTTTTATTTAATTAGATTGTATATTTAATAGGAATCATTTTGAGGAAGAATTGATTGATATAGTAGTAGTGGTGGTGAGTCCCATAGCGTCTCAACCCTCTTTTATTGTTTCACTGACAATTATTCATATAATGTAGAAAATATTATCTACGTCCTACATTTTTTCAGAATTATTTTGACTAGAAAAAAAGAGTGATGGAGAGTTGCTGGTAAAAGGTCATTCACATTTTTAACTGCCTCTTTCTAACTAACTGAACTTGAAATTACTAATTGTGTGTGTATGTTTGTACACGCACGCATGTGTGTTGTTGGCTTTAGAGACTAGTTTATTTCACTGGACAAGTAACTGTGGGGAAATGTTTTCCCTTAAAGATTCATTGGGCAGGTTTGTATATTAAAGGCTCTTTGTAATTCTGCACACACATTCAAAAAAACCTATTTCTTTCATTTAATCCAGTATCTCCCATATTTTCCCTCACATTTTAATAATCAGAAGACCCTGGCTTGAATTATAAGTATTAATGTCCCATTAAGTTCATGTCCCTTGGAATATATTTGAGAAAATACTGGTCAATAAAACCATTAAAATTTTAATACATACATCAAAATTTGCATGGTCACACATCTTACTTCTTCTCTAGTCTAACTAAAAATCTGTCCATGCCCTAATTCAGAACTTTTCCATAAAGCTTCAAGAGTAGATACAAACGTTTAGATATTTTTGTTCCTTATATGTAGAAAATATTTTTAAAACCATATAACTATTCTGAGGGTATATAATTTTTACTAGCTTAAAATGTTATATCAGGACATTTTTTCTGATTTTTTTCACTAGGCTTATTTTTAACATTATTTTTGACTATTATTTTAATTTGAAGTTTTCTTTTTTAATTAAATTTATTGGGGTGACATTGGTTAATAAAATTATATAGATTTCAAGTGTACAATTCAATAATACATCATATGTATATTGCATTGTGTGCTCACCACCCAAAGTCAATTCTCCCTCTGCCACCATATATTTGACTCCTTTACCCTTATCTATCGTCCCCTCCCCGCTTTCCCTCTGGTAACAACTAAATTGTTGTGTTCATGAGTTTTCGCTTATTCGTCTTGTTCATTTGTTGCTTTTAGTTTTTATATTCTATATATAAGTGAAATCATATGATTCTCAACTTTTTCTGTCTGACTTATTTTGCTAGTATGATAATCTTAAGATCATCTACATTGTTTTAAAAATAAAAATTATGTTGGATTTATAAAATATTTTTCAAGAATATAATTTGTAGTAAGTTAAAGTTCTATCTATATTTTAAAGTTAAACTTATTTATTTATTTTTAAATGTATAGCTGATTTTCTCAATAATAAATGTTCACACAGTAATGGAAAGATTTAAATTAAAAGAGATGTATATCAGCTACATGAATTTCAAGAATTCCTTGTCTTGATTTACTACTGATATCAAGTTGTCATACCAAATTACAAAAACCAACCATCTTATTACATTAACACTATAATATCAGTAATAATAAGTCAATTGGAAAAATGGTTCATTCTAGAGAAAAAACAAAAAGAGGTTAAAACATTTGATTTTGTATTTATGTTATTTATGAACTATTAAAAAAATAAAAATCTTTAGGGTAACTTTCCCAAGTCACTTGGACAATATTTCACTGTTTTTTTTTTATTTTTATTGAATATTAAGGGGATTTTTTAAGCATGTTATTTTATATAATGCTAGGTTACCATATTTACTAAATACAAGGTAAGATTAGTTTCAAAGTGTAATTAAGAAACAATGTGTTGACTACATGAAGAGTAAACTCCTACTGACCACAAATCAATCAAACAGAAACACAATTCAATAGTTAAAATACTTCCTTTAACTCTCTAAACTCTTTAATATATTATTTGCTGTGTTGCTAACTAAGTGAATTTGAAACATTAGGCCTTCTTATATCTTTTGATGAATTACTAGTTTACTGCTATTCAGACTGGGGAAAGCAAAACACAAAATAAACAACACAAAAAAGTCTATCAATAGTCTTTAAAATTTCTACCAAATAATGTCTCAAAAGGAGCTCAACGATGTAGTTTTCATACTAAATGTATGTATATGTTTGTTTTTACTTAATAGGCATTCAATGATTAACTGTTATTGTCATCAGTCATCAATTTAGAGACTGACAGTTTATTACTACTTATAATTTTCCTTCAAAAAGGCAAAAAAAGGAATATATTAAAATTAATTGTTTATTAAATCGAGCATGTTCAAGATTATAGACTATGTTAAGGCAAAACATCTATTTTATTTGACTTATTAAAACTCAAGCCATAAATGGGTTCGTCTACACCTATAATTATTTCCTAGCTCTGTCAGCAAAAAGGGCTCAGAAACAATGATGTCCCAGTAGCCGTGAGCACACACGTGGAACTCAGGTGGTCTTAGAGAAATGGACAATTGGGGGATTGAAAAAGGAAATATACAAGGTGATCCTGGAGCATCTTATTCTGTCAGAAAAGTAAGGAAGTGCTCAAGAAAGAAAATCTCATTGATGGGAATATGTTAAAGAGACAAAGGCACCAAGTACTCACTCCTGATGGCTAAAGCTGGAATAATTTGAGCAATAAAATTTTAAAAAGGAAATTCCCCATGAGTCCATACCAAGATAGATAGATAGATGATGATAGATAGATAGATAGATAGATAGATAGATAGATAGATAGATAGATAGATGATAGATAAGGGAGAAGAGACAAATCTCCCAAGCAGAAGAGCCAGTGATAAATCACGTTGATAGTATTCATCTTTGACGTGATGGGATGCAAATGACACTTTACTCACTTAGATTCCCTCCCCTAATTTCAGATCCCCCCTCTAATCACAAGAAAAACATCAAGTACTAATAGGCGGGCATTCTACAAAATATCTGGCCAATACTCATCAACACCATCAAGGTCATTAAAAAAAGAGAAGAGCACAAGGGAAGTCTGAGAAACTCACATCCAAGAGGAGCCTAAACAGACATGATGGATAAATGTAATGTGTTTTGAATGAGATCTTGCAACAGAAAAAGGACATTTGGTAAAAATTACGAGCATTGAATAAATATGGATATTAATAATAGTGTATCGTTATTGGCTCATTAATTTTAACAAATGTTTCATACTCATATAAAGGGTGTTAATAACAGACAAAACTAGACATGGAGTATATGGGAACTCCCTTACTACCTTCCCAACCTTTATGGAAATCTAATACTGTTCTAAAAATAAAGAAATAAAGTCTATTAAAAGAAAACAACCCACACCAAGGTTTCTTCTGCTATCACTGTTCTTACCTACTCTGCAGTACATAAAGATCCGTAACAAATGGCATCAAGGGAAACAGAAAAGCTATTGTTCATTCTATACTATGCACTACATAAAGAGTTTTTTTACGAGTATCATTAAAATAGAGAGAACAGCATACAAGTTAGAAAAATCATTAAGGAAATAAACTTTATATAAAAATTGCTATTGATAAAACGTGATGGTTGTACGTCTTCTTTAGAATTTTGTAATGAGTTTGTAGAAAATCACACATTAGATCTTTCTATTCATTAGCATCTAGATTTTCAACTATTATATGCTTTTTGTACTTAATTAAATATAATTTAACTAAATATTGATTCAAGCATCGTAACATACTCTGTTAGTCATGAAGTTCTGATGTCTTTGAATAAATACTCATAGCAAACTATTTGCACGGATTTCTTTTCTTAGTAAAAGTGTCTAAATAGGCCTTTAAAAAGTCAATACTTAATTCCCAGAGCTGAAAAGTACTTTATAATTCAAAATGGGGAAAAAATAGTGAAAATCAAGTTTTCTTATTTTGTGAGGATTCAATTACAACTTTTAAGGGTTTCCTTTTCTTCCTTTCCTTTTTCTTTCTTTCTTTTCTTTTCTTTTTTTTTTAATTTTAAGCTTCTAAAATGTTGAATTGCATGCTTCAGTAATCCATAAACAGAAGTTGCATTCTGATGATCTATGTTTATATTGTAAAAGATATTATTGTACTTCATCTCCTAAGAATGGATTAGTCAGATAGAGGCATCTTTCAAGTCTAAAGGCAATATGTGCCTTTTGAAATCTGGGCAGCGTGTGTTTCTTTTGTTCTCAGGATATATTTGTACCCTAAGGCTGTTTCCATACACATCCACTGAATTGGCAAGAACTGTTATTAACAATTGTGAATCATCTAAATGTTTCATGGGAGAAAAGAATAGTATAGACTCAGAAAGAAGAATCTATTAAATAGAATTCATATGATGAAATTTATGTGTTAAAATAGAAAAGGCTTAGAAAATAGTATAGGCCATACTATATGATTTTTGTACTTTGGGCTGGGATACGAACATGTCTTACTTGCTGAACAGGTGCATGGCATACCAGTTAACCCTTACAGATCTGGGGTTCTCCCTACAGTGCTGTCCCTGCTTTACTGCCATTGGTTTGAACTGGGATGCTGCATAAAGATATGTAACTGTTATCCACAGTATCACTTGTGTAGAAATGGAACTTTGTTCATTTCTCTGAAATTAAATTTGACTAGCTACATAAGCCCCTATTCTCCCTGGGGCCACATTAAGGTCCTCACTTTTAGTTTAAAATAAAAATTTTTAGGAATCTCTTTCCTCCCTACAGTGACCAAAGACTCCTGTCTTTAAGGGAGAGACATTTGCTGTCACTCCTCCAGGGCATCCACAGTGGTATAGCTTGTCCTGTCTCATCCTAGGTACTGGCCTCTCAGTCTGTGGCATCTGCTGATGGGGAAGCCCCCTCCGCTCACCTGGGGGCTGCTGACTCTTTGAGACTCAGCACATTCTCCATCTGGTCTCTCCAGAGGGCTGTTTATCCAGCACCTCAAGGAGGAATCCACCATTCACACGACTGCACCCAGCCTTACGCTACCTTCAGCCCCGGCTGTCACCTCACGCCCTTTCTGTTCTGGCACACAATGCCTCTGACTCCTTCGTGCACCTTGAGAGGCAAAGCGGACACTAGCGCACTGTCCTGTCCCAGATCATCCAAATGCATGTGGCCACTGGCTCTTCCCAAATGTAGGGGTTCTGTTGAACTCCTACCTCATTTCCGAATTGTAAGAAGGCGAAATGGGATACTGGAACTTTCCTATATATCACATTTATCTGAACTCTGAGGCTCAGGCTGTAAACACCGTTGTGGTATTTAAAGTAACGCTTTCAAAATTAAGACAACAACCACAGAAGCAACAATAAAACATTTTAAATTGCAGTTTCTGGCTTTTGCAACAGAAATCTTAGGTTTTTAAGACTAGTGTCTCTCTCTCTCTGTCTCTCTCTCTCTGTGCATATATATAACACAGAATTATAACATATTATGTGTCATAATTATATGTTATATAATATCTATTATATGCATTACATGAACATATTATTACATATATTATACATATTATGGTATATATGACTAAATATATAATCTATATTATATAAAATATACATATTTATATATGAATACATATATATTAAAATTTCAATTTATATTTTGCTCTGTGCTTTATTTATTCTACCTAGAAGAAAAATCATATATAAAACTGTCATTGCACTTTGAATAACTAGGCAAAGGCAATGGGGACAAACACCCTGTCTGAACCTGGTGGTCCTGGGAGGTGGAGGAAAGGTAGAGATGAGAGATATAGGGACAACGTGCTATGTCTCCACACTGTTCTGAGGCCACACATGCTTTGGAACATCTGTTTTGTGACCTATGAGAATATTCCTGCTGGTCACACTGAACAATAGGTTACCCAGGGCCTAATTAATATAAAAGGGTTGATACTATTTTTGCTGCAGAGAATTTGTCTGAGAATCATCAGTATTAAACTATAAAGTAAATATCTTAGGGGGAAAATAGCATTTTAATAGAAAATATAAATTTTTTTATATAATCATGTATTATTAGCTTAGTATGTGCTGTGTACTCTTCTAGAAATTATAGCTGAATAGTAGAGAGAAATCAGACCCAGAAGTCCCTTTAAATAAGCTATAAAAAGCATGTAAATACACAAACAAAGAATACATATAATATGTATACAAATAAAATATCATATAAATAAATTAAAAATAATAGTTCTTAAGACGAGGCAGGGCTTTCAAAGACCTTCACATCCTACTTTCTCATTTGACAGATGAGAAAACTGAGGCCCCAGAAACCAAGCTGATAAACATACTTCATGGTCAAGCCACAATTCCTAACCTGCACCTCGATGTTATTTTCCTGCAATTTTTTTCGTCATATGACTTAGTTGAGAATAGTTAAAAATCCATATTTAAATGAGTGAGAAATTGTAATCGGCCAATAAAATACAGAAAAGTTCCAGAATACAAGGATCACAGAACTAATCAGTGTGGTTTATTTAAATGTGGATGTTCTTTGTAGAGAAGCTAAGTTTGAGGAGAGAGTAAACACGGAAAATGGACATGAAGCATGGTTTAGGTGGTGAAAATTATTGAGAGATTAAAATCTAGGGAATTTCTGACATCTAGAAAAAATATCAGTAGAGAAATATTAACAAAAGTGTATTAAACTGTACGTAACTTTAGATTGTTTTGAACTTTGTGTTACCAGGGCATTTCTTGTCGGCTTGCTTTGCGATTACTTGAGTGTTCAGAAATGTCTTCATATCCGAAAGCACTCTTAGAAAATAATTAAAAATAGCAATTACAAATGAGTGAGATATAGCTTAACAATTTAGAATAATTAGTGGGTACTGACATTATATTTTTTTATTACCCTAATTTAATTGGAATGATTCAAGTGAGTGTTAGCCTTGGGTTAGGTTAAATGCTTGTGCATATGAGGGAGGAGCACTACGGAGTAACATCTATCATTTGCTCTTTGAAAATGTCATTTTAAAAAATCAGAAAGGCAGTCCACACTATGGGACTTTGAGATTCACCTTCCCACCTCATATAGATATAGAAAAGTGAGGTGGGATGAATAATTAATATGATGCTTATAAAAAAACAAATTCAGTAAACAATTTACAGCAATGTAAATTTGCTGTCCTAGTTCTGAATTCTATACTGACTTTTGTTTACATAATCTTTCAAATTAACTTTTGGATTTTGAGAGTAACATTTGGCCTTTTTTTCCCTTCATAGGATAAAGTTTTATGTTTTCACATACTTTCTATTATTTTTATTCATTTATCTATTCTCATATTTATAGCTTGTATTATTATAAAAATATTCCAAAGGCTTACATAAATACCTATATTGTGAACTGATACAAATACAATAATAAAAATAGAGGTAAAGGTAAATAAGATAAAGCCAGGTATGATGTCCTAGAAAAGATGTTAAAAGTGGGCCAGAGATTTTTATATGAACTTTCTAGCTGCTAAAGTAAGAAGGGAAATGGGACAAATCATAAACTTCAGAGAGTCTAGTAGCTTAGAAAAATTACTGAATTTTTAGGTTAAAAAAACATGAAGGAAATTCATTCTGTGATCTTGATAAAGGAAAATAATGTGATATCATAGATAACATCCCTATGATGAAATAAGGAATATGTTCCATACATTTCTTTCCTATTAAGTGCTTAAAATAACTCTACAACAATTTTGCAAAACATCCTAGTATGGAACTCTCAAGTAGTTAAATTTGATCTCAAATTAGAATTTATAATATGTAGGGGAATCTATATATCACTTCACAATCATGCATCAGTATTGTTTCTTGAATCTGAGCTTTATTGAAAGGTAAGCAGAAGAAAGTTAAGGAGTTAGGGGATTGTAGTGAAGTGTGTATTCTGATTAAAGGCAGATCACAAACCTTAAAAGGTAGGGATGAAGTTCTCCTATGAAATTAAGAAACTTAAACAAGATACCTACTTGAATAGACCACCTCACTTCGGTGTGGATGAAACACTTAGAAGTAGAGCCAAAATTTTGCTCAGAAAATCTTACAGATTTTATCACATTAAAATGCACAGTGAGTGATACACATTTGTCTACACTGAAAAAACAAACCTGTGAATATCTTCAAATATTAACCAGAACTATTAAAAGGAAAATATAGAAAAAGAGAAAAATAAAGTTATTTGAGACATCAAATTTAAATAATGTATCCTTCAGTTAATTTCTAAGATAAGCTGGTAACTATACCCATACTGACCCCTCTATAGAATCATCTATAAACCCACGACATATCCAGAATAGTCCACTCACTCCCATGTTGATTTGGGTTTCAGAGCAGTCGATTTTAAGCTCTTCTTTCTTACAGTAAACATAGAATAAAACATGTTGTCTCATGAAGTCAATGTTTCAGCTATATATCTATGTATAGTTCAGAAAATAATTTTTGCTATTTTTGTACTAACTTGTTTCCTTAGATTTTATATTTGCTTAACTGTGCCATTTGCTATATTAGTTGTTATTTAGAATGTTTAGCATTTCCAAGCCAGTAATAAAGCTTCCATTTTTTCTTTCTTTATTTAGCTTTTCAAACACACCTTTGAAAGAGGCTTTCATTGTTTCATTGTTTCATTGAACAAGACCATTGGCTATACAGAATGAAGGAAAGTAACTTTAATTTTTTTTTCATTCTGTATCCTGAAAGTCAAATTTATCCAAAAATATTTAGATTTTGTATTTTGGAGTTCTACAATGGTTTTCAGATTTCAAAACAAGCAAATAAAATCCCAAACATTGTGTGCTTTAGTCTCAGATTTTGGGTATTCTCTGTGGATCCTGCATAACAACTGTACATTTTATAGAACTTCTTGCCTCTTTTCTGAGCGAATGAAAACACTCATTAAAAGTTCACAGTATATTTCATTTCCAAACCCACACTTTATAATTTGAGATCAAAATAATTTTATAAAGCTAAAGATTCCTGTCACATCTGTACAATGACAAGGTGAGCTATAAATTGAGTTTTTGATAGCTTTCTTCTATTTCGCATATTTATCACTGCAAATATTTTTACAATCATTATCATTTTCTCTCTATAGAACATTAATATGACTTTAGTACACAAGAAATTATGCAGAAGTAGAACTTCTCTATAGAGCTACCTGTGAAACACTTAAAACCAGAATTTCCACTGAAAATTAATATGCAAGACAGGGCAAAAAGCATTTTCTTCAGGGCTTTTGAAAGAGAGAAAATATCATATCGCAAATCAATTCATGATCATCCAAATTAGCACTTACATTTTATAAATCTATAAAAAGTCATAGGCAAAATATTATAAAATTTCTTGTAGATAGACCCATTTACACACACATATAAACGCACCAAAATGGCACAGAATCATGTAAATCAGACGCATGGAAGTCCAAAAAGTGATCTTTCTGGCGAGTGTATATTTGGGAAAACCAACATATGTCATGAAGTCTGATCTTATGTACTGAACATTAATATTTAAGATCTTTTTGGTCAAAAAAAAATCCACAATCTTTTCTACATATTGTCCCAAAAGTCTGTTCATGAAGTGATTTGCTTGGGGGCAGGCAAAGGCAGGACCCAACAATTAAAAGAAAGTTAAAAACAGAAATGAGGAATATAGCAGCAGAGGTAATGGGTTTGTACCTTAGCTGTTTTTAATCAAAGAGCTGTTTCCATTTATTTTTAAAGAATAACTTAGGTAAAGGTGATTTTTAACATGTAGGCGTGAAGAACATTGATTAGAGAGGAAAGAAAATGAAAATAAGTATATTTGGGTTTCTCCTAATACTTATTGTGGATTTTTTTTTCTCAAGGAGATTCATAGTATCCGTGTAACATTGTTAAAGCCATAACCATCTCTATAATGAAAATCTATGTGTATGTTAAATTATTCAAGCATATGAAGAACAATAGAAAGATATACATCTGTAACATAATTGTGAAATCAATTTTATTCAATCCACAGAAATTACATTTTCCACAAGGTTTGGAATTTGTTAAAGAAATAAATAGATAGGAAACATTTTAAAATTAAAATGTTAGTGGTTTTATCAGTTAACTTTAAAATGCAAATATTACGTGCTGGACATGTATCATATGATATTCATGTATATATGCCATATCTTCATTGTAACTCTGAAGTAGAAGGTAGCTACCTCTAATATAACTATTTTAGTGATGTGAAATTGAGGCCAAATTTCATGCACAAAATCAAGTCCATGGAGAATGGGCTTGCATTTAACTCAGAAAGAGACAACGCTTTTTGTGACTACACTGTACAATTTAATTGCCAGAATAGTCTATTTTTGTATAATTGCCAAACTTTCCATCATTCACTTTTATGTACAGAAAAGTAGTATCACCTATCAGGACCATTTTAGTGTATCATCAGAAAAAAAGATAAATCTACTTACCTTCAAAATCAGTCCTGGCCTTTCATAGGGCAGTAAGCATCTGGTACCTGAAAAAATACAAGAACAGTGTTGTAATTAGTTGCTTTTAAATTAAAATTCTCAGCTTACTACAACTAGATTTCTCTTAGAACTTTGTATAATTCTATTTTTCAGGCTTTTAGCACACATTGATTTGCGTAACTGTGTTAAGGTGAGCTCATATGCTAAGAGACATAACCAAATACAAAAGTCTTCATTAAAAGTATAAGAAACCTGAATGAAATTTTAGATATTAGAAGTTTGACCTATGCTGGACTATTATTTCTTAATTTATTTGATTAACAAAGACTCAACTTTTACTTGAATACCCCTAGGGAATTATTACAGATTAAGATATATTTTAAACTGTAAAATAAGATCATTAAGAATGGCAGCAATTTGAATTCATAATGCTCTTAGTGGGCCATGCAAGACTAACATGCCATCCATTCTTTTTACTGTGAAGTGTATTGAAAAACTAGGATTTTTGAGCTAAGATTTCACAGCACTTTTCCATTACCTGTATATATTTATTTGAATCTGTCATTTTTTCCCTCTAGAGGACTGATATTCAACCAGGAATGATTTTTGTCCCCCAGGGGATACTTGGCAATGTCTGGAACATTTTCATTTGTTTCAACTTGGAATGGGAAAACTGCTGTTGGGCATCTATTGGGCAGAGGTCAGGAGTGCTGCTAAACACCCCAAAATGCACAGGACAGCTCCCACAACAAAAAATTAACCAGCCCAGCATCTCATAGATTTTGTGCAGATGCTTTAGAAAACTTGCTCCAGAAAGAAATAAGTAAGTCAAACAGTCAATCACATATTCCCAGATGGTACAGACAGAGGCAACATACTGTGGTACGTGAGTCAGGGACGGAGCTTCTGATAACACTCCCCTTGTCAGCACCTGTGATAGCTCTTCCAAGGATGCATCCATCTGAAATGTAAGCAGATATTGCAGTAAGGTACCAAACTGTGCATAAGAATGCACCTCACTCAATGGTTCTATCTTTTGAGCTGTCTACTATGTGTAGGCCACTAAGCATATATGCTGATGACAGCCTATCTTCATGGAGCTCACAGTGTAACAAAGGTCGATAGACTTGAATCAATGATTATATAAATAAATATTGATATGTAAGCTGTGAAAAATATTATGAATGAGAGGGTCACAGTGCTATGGGCTCATTTTATGGGAAGAACTGGCAAGGTTTAAGAAAGTCTAAGAAATTTTCCCAGGGTAAAAAAATTGAGCTAAGATCTGTAAGAGAAGTGCAAATTGACTAGGAAACAAGGTGGAGGACTCCGAGTAGGACAGCATACGTGGACTTGAGAGTTGGAAAAGAGTGTGACTTCACTGACAATTTAGATCTTTTATCAACACTTTTTGTTTGACTTGTATTTGTATGTATTTATGTGTGTATTTGTGTGCAATAATTCTCTTTTCTCATAACCTTACTAGGCAATGGAAAAAATAATACTATTTCTTAGATTAAAATTGCAATACATGACCAGTTATATAACCAAAGGCTATGGTCACCAGATACAATTAAAATTTTCTCTTTGAAAACATAGAGGAATGAAATAGAATATTCTGATCATCCCCAGAAGATCTATGGATAAAGGAACAGAACATGGAATTCCTTCCCCCCTGCAAAAAAAAAAAAATGCCTTAAAAAATTTATCTTTGCCTAAATCTTTGTTGACTCTCATCCTTTTATGCATCTGGGAGAGTTCTCTCATCTTTGTAATATTTTTCTCCCACACTCCACTGCCATCCTTGGTCAGAGGACACAGGGAATCAGAGAAGGTCAGATCCAGTAAGGACTCACAACTTTATTTTTTCACAAATTAAGCCAATGAGATCCTCACTACTCAATATCTACTGTTGAAATAAGTACTGTCCTGCTGAAGTTCGACTATTTTTAACATATTGAACCTTTCAAAACACTATGTAGGTTTACACATCTATACTTTATGAGTGAATAAGCCATTTAAGAATATAGTCTAAGAACAAGTCAAGTGAGACGTTCTTAAATTTACTCAATGAAGTTAGGCAGACAACGAGGACTGTGTTCTGGCAAACTCTTGATTCTCCTATAAATTGTACAGGGAGTACTGCCTTTGCTCTATGAAGAATTAATACCAAAAAGGCTCATAATATGGATCTCATATTACCGAGAGAGCATAGCACATCCTGAACTTGCTGTCTAGGTGTATACTTATGGAACATACTGGGGTTTACCCCCACTTCACAGATTGCTGTAGTACATCTTGTAGAAAGCCTGAAATATATCCCCTGCATGCATATGCACTAATCTTCCACGATCAGTGGAGCTATGCTTTCTCCAATAGGACCTTCTCTTCTCCAATGGCTATGATGGGTGTGCTTCGTTTGCCTCTCCAAATCCATTCTCCAACATTCTCTAACCTCCTATGACCTTTAGAAGTTGTATCAAAAGTTTCTCTTGCCTTCTGGCTTTGTGTTGCTTTTGGTCATTATAAAACAGCATCGGATGGGAAGACAGGAACAGAATGTGACTCAATTAGTTGTCTCCTTGACTCCCTCCCTGCTGATTCCCTTTGAGTCATCAGTGCCTGAGTTCCTTCTCCACAGGTCTTAGCTGGTTTCGAGTGCCTTTCTCCTAAAGTTCTAAGCATCTCAGTGTTCCCTCTCCTCACTCCTTCAGTCCTGGTGGTCTACAGCTTGTATTAAACTTACAAGGTACCTTACTATCCCTCACCTTTCATTTCACCTATCATACATTTATGAAGAGCACCTTCATTAAAGTCTTCTGTTACCTCCTGTGAGTATACCATCTGCTTTCTGCAAGGACACCGACCTAGACAGTTTATTGCAACTGGGCCAAAACATCTCTTGATAGGACAATAAAACCATAAAGATAAAATAATTGTGCCACTTAATATGTATAGCAGACATTTTGCATTTATATAGAATCATTCCAGCTAGGTTTTCTTTAAAATGCCATTTTAGTAATATAATATATGTATTGTTTCTTGACATTTATTTATTCATTTGCTTATTTTTCAGTCAGTCAGCAAGACAGGTGCACTTTAATGAATATATCTGATAAATAAAGAGTGACACCCCTCCCCTGCGTGATTGCATACTATGAATAAAATGTGGGAGCTAGTTTTTGCCTTCAGTCTATCAACTTAAATAGAAGAGACATGACATATATTGGTGAATATGAAGAAATAAAAGATGGTGATTATTAATATTTTGTCCTTTTAAATCTCAGTTCCACAGCTCACTCTGTATGGCAAGTTGGGCAAATTGCATGGCATCAATTAGTCAACGATAAACCAAGATTGCTGAATTTTTTGGCAGTTTTCATATCTTAATACACTCCATGTCTCAAAGGAGTCACAAAATAAATATAGATGCTATAAAGTCTCAGAAAGTCATTCACATATAGGGTTATAGTTTCTGCATTTCTGATGCCCAGAGAAAAAATATTTATATTTCTGAGCATCAGAAATTCAGAGACCTGACCTGGCTTCATTAAATCCCTCTTATGGCAATAAATTTATTTAAAAATTTTTGTGATAACCAATAAAATCATGCCTACAAAGGTGAAGGTGCATCAAGAAAGATATGGTTCATTGAAATAGGTATTAAATTCCTGTCAGAGAGATTCCATTTGTTAAATTATTTACTGTAAGTTCACTCTTTTTGTTTTCTATAACCTAAAGAGGTTCTCCATGCCTCAGAAATGTGACTTCCAATTTAGAAGGTGTTTCATTTTTACAAAAATGAATTCAAAAAATCGTGAAGCCATTTGGAAATAAAATCACTTTGAATAAGATGGTTTAATCTTAGCTATTTGGAATTTCTACTGACCTGGTACATTAGAATAAAAAATACAAGGGATAGCTGCTGCTTATTTAATCACTCAAGAAGCTTTTGAGTTGTAAATTACTTTTTTTAATTTTACTTCCCACATCACGTACATTGTGCCTCTGCTCTGTGGCAGCCACAGGCTGCTATAGATTCTCAGGGAAGGATATTGACTTTACTCAGCCAGAGAAAGTTCAGGAAAATACTAATCAACCAAATAGGACTATCTCAACAGAATAAGCCAACATATTTTTATAAATTCAAAAAAAAAAAAGTTTCACTTGGATCAACAGGAGAAATCCAAAATCAAGAGCTGAGTTTAAATCATTAAATGCATTGCGTCACTTTTCATTTTCATAAGACATAATAAAAATTTCTACACCGTTAAGATGTTATAACTGCATATCATATATTAAATTTATATAAAGCTATTTCCATCATTAATTAGTTTCTAATTTTAATAACTTTTTGGACTCTTAAGTACTTCAATTATTTTTTTCAATCATTTTGATGAGAGTTTCTTTAAAATCATATCAACAAATTTATTATTCATGGCTTATTTCTTACTCTTTTTTCCCTAATGTTCTATTTCTGATACTTATTTTAGATGGATTGTATACTATTCAGATTTCCACTTAAAATATTAAAAGCACTACAGTATTTTAAATATTTTCTATGTATATTTTAAACATCTTCTGGTGATTTTTTAGTTGTGTCCTACCAAGCTTTTATCATTTGTTTCTTTTCTTTTCTTTTCTTTTATTTCATCATCTCAGTCTTTTCTGCTTTTACTTCTGTTTAATCTGATAATCAAATACCCTCTCAACACTATACCATTCTCAGAATTGGGATACGTTTAAATATTTATACACAGTAAACCTTCTCTAAGAGTTAAAGACTGATTTTGTATACTCTTATGGAGTTTGGTTATATATCTAAATATACCTGAGATAATTCTGGGCTATGTTTCAAACTCAGTACACAGTGAACACTTAACTGTCTAATAAAATAAAAATATGACAGCACCAAAGAAGCTTTATATTTTCAACCAATGAAGAGTTTATTCTTATTGCTTTTGCATTTCCTTATGCTTTGAGGGCTTTTCATTTATCTGTTTAGCTTATGGGGTCCAGACACTGAAACAGGCTCTGGGGATACCCAGGTAGAATGGCAGACAAAATTCCTGCCTGCAAAACAGAACACCTTTTTTCATCCTATGTTAAAACTCAGTCTATGTTTTCAAAGTATTTAGATATGTAAACAAAAACATGCTAAATGATACAACTAAAACAAAATGTCTAAAATCTTAATTCTGTTGAATATAATGAGAAAATGTCAGACATATTGGTTGGCAAGCAAACACAGAATCACTTTTTCTGGGAAGAACTGAGATTGTGATGTACAATGCCAGCTTATTTTGTAGAGTTTACACACACAAGCACATGTTTTGTGTTATAAGTAAACCAATCTTTGTGAATATATGTGCAACCCTCCTTTTATTATGCCACTGGCTGCAATTATGTCAATTTATTGGCCGCAAACCAGGAATGTTGGGTTTACATATATTAAACTCAATGATATTTAAAGCTTGAACTCTTAATCAACTTTGACTGTCTTATTGTGATGTGCAAGAAGTGATTTAGTCACAATAAAATGAATTACTATCAAGAGAACTGTTTGTTCCTGGTCTCTACTCGGTTGCTGCTGTTATTTCATTGCTTTAGTTAAATAGTCTTTTTCTTATAGATTCTCTCCCTTTCTCTCTGAAAGATCATGGATAAAAGTTTAGGGGGATATTAGCCACTATTTTTAAATAAATAGGAGGATATTAATAGTCTTGTAATGTATGTTACCTAATGAACCAATTTAAATCTAAATTAAGTTGTCCTATTTATAGCGTTTTTTTTTTTTAAAGAAACATGCTTTCTTTTGTCTCTCACTTTGAGTTGTTAATGGAAAAAAAATAATAGGCTACTACTTACTTAGTGTCTATTCTGTGTGCAGGACTGTACTGCATTGCATATATAATCTCATTTAATTCTTACAACACTGTAATATGGATACTAATACCTTGAAACATTTTTTTTTCCTATCCTGAACATTACTTCTCTGTGGAAATATTAGTATCAAGCTTTTCTACTTCTGCATAACTTCCTGTGTACTGCATTTATATCCACGTTTTAAAGAGAGGAATCTAGATAACTGATTATAAGAAAATTGCAAAAATAAATATGAAATATAAGAAAGCCTACATGAACTCATTCAGAGTTCACCTGGGCCTTTTCCAGATGTGACAGTAATTGTTAACTTTATCAAATTTATTTTTCAGTTTTAGAGTAGAAAAGTATAGAGTATATTATAAACTCTTAATGAGTGTTTCCTTTCTCTAAGGAAAGAGTAAAAAATGATAGAAAGTTGAAAGATGATTTTCAGAATCCACCAAAGAAGATGGAAACCTCGAATAGGCCTTTATTTCCCGCTAAGATTTTGGGCTGCGTGTTTTAGAGACATCATATCATTTAATTGCCATGGACACTCCAGAGAAAATATTGCAATTCAGAAAGGTTAGTAACTTGCTTATAAGGCACAGAACCATGATTTAAACTCATGCAGGTCTAGCTCCAAAGCCTATGGTGGTGGCATTTCTTTTTATCGCTATTATTGTTAACTTTATACCATAAGGTATAAAGTTACACCACAAGGTGCTGGTGTTCCAACAGTAAATACAAACAACAGCAGTGCTGAGACACTGAACTAGCCATCTTCATCTCTAGTGCATGAATGTGTTAACTTTCTGTAGGAGGAAGAATTAATATTTAAACCTAGACTAACTGGACAGTATATATGAAACCATACTTATTACATAGTAAGCATTCAATAAGTAATTATCGAATGACCACATGAATGAATTATTTAGTTATATAAACTTTAAAATTATCCACTAAATGGTTCATACATTTACAACAACTATGCATCTTAATTATAAGCAAATGGCTTATGTTCAAATATTTTACTAGAGAGAGCTCTGGTTGGATATAAAAATGTCCTAGTGTGTTCTATCAACTATCTGTTGATAGATAAGAGAAACAGATTCTACCTAAATATTTGCACATTATTATCCTGCCTTTCAAAAGGGAGGAAGGTATTGTGTGTATGTGTGTGAGTGTGTGTTTCTGAATGATGTATATAGCATGGAAAAGGGTTCACAGAATATATGAATTAAAAATGAGCACATATGCATGCAGAATTTTGTATTTCTCTAAGGTCTTCATTGTTTAATTGATAGTCAACTTTTGATATGATTCTGGCTGCGCCATTTATATTCCTTTTAAGAAATTTTAAAAATAAACAAATATATTGTATTATTTAGAGTTTTCTTAGAATCCTAATTTTTAAAAAATAATCAAAAATAGCTTAAAATACCGATATTTATTTATTTGGCAAGCAATTTAGAGCTAGATGTATCAGTCTGACTAGGTTTAGTAATGCTGCTGTAACAACCCTCAGTAGCTTAAAACCACAAAGTTTTAGCTTTGTATATGCAACATACTCCATGATGATTGTCAGAGATTCTTATGTAGAGAGGTCGGGGCGGGGAGAGGAGGGCGGCCTTGCTTAAGGACCCAAGCAGGTGTAGGCGCTATCTCAACATGGAGGCATTGGCTCTCAAAGAATTCTAGCCAAAAGTGGCACACATAGCACTGGACAAAGCAAGTCACATAAGCATGTCTAACTTCCAGGGACTTGGGAGAAGGAAAATGTAAGGCTATCATGTTCCCAGAAGGAAGAGACCTAGAGTTTTTGTGTAACAGGTCAATGACCATGGTGGTTGTTAGTCCAGAGTTGGAACAGCAATCAGTGAAGTCTGAATTTGAAGATAACATTTCTAAGATTATCTTGTCTATGGTTGGCTTAAACAGTGGTTCTCCAATGGGGATAATTTTGCAATCCTATGCCTCCTCAGGGGACATTTGGAGACTTTTTTGAGTGCCACAACTGAGGGGGGTGAGTGCTATTGAGTAGAGGCCAGGGGTGCTACTAAATGCCCTGTAACACACCTCCAACAGTAAAGAGTTGTCCTATCTAAAATGTCAATATCCAAAGTTGAAAAATCCTGCCTTAAATCAAGCAATGTGCATCCCTTTAGCCTGGACACTCAGTGTCCGAACAAAATTTGAGTTATTTCAGCAAGAGAGAAAGTAGAAATGGCAATGACAGCTATCATTTCTAAGTTCTATGTATATGTATAACTTTAAAACAAAGAAAGAGAATAAATCATGAAAAAATTTATAACCGATATTCTAATATTCAGGCTATCAAAAGATTTAATTGTGTTCAATAATGCCTTAGTTGGAAGCCAAGGCAATTATACCTACAAAAAGCATTTCTATGTTTCATTAATTTAAATCTTATGACAGTTTGCATTCTATGTATTCACCTTTCCTAGGTTGTTATGAGAATATTTACACCTTATTTCAGATCTTCTAAAAACTATCTCATATTATGCTTAAGCACAAAAAATATATTTTAATTTAAATATTGTTAAGGGTTATTAAACACAGGGGCCAATACTAGCAAAACCATGAATTGTGAATATTTTGTCTATCATACTCTCTCTCAAAACTTTCTTCTTCTAACTTCTCTGAGAACACTTACACATTTTTAAAAACTGAAAATATATTATGCCTTTAGTATGTACCAAGTACTTTACAGAGTTAATCCATTTTGAATTTTAATAGCACAGCAAGGTAGATTTTCATTACTCCAATTCACATATGAGGTCATGAAAATTCAAATGTGAAGCCAGTTTTCATAGTCACATAGCAAGTTGGTGGCAGAGCCAGAGCTTGAACCAAGTCCTCTCAAGGCAGTGCTCTCACCAAACTACCAGTGCTACAGAGGTACCTCGAACTGGAATTCTAAGTGCAAAGAACAGGAAAATTCACTTTTGTAAAGTAATCTCCATCTATGGTGGCTTTCTGGCATAAAAATATTTATTAAACACATATATCTGTAATTACATGCAAACAAAAGTGTTATTTCTTGATACTTGAG
Source organism: Macroglossus sobrinus (assembly GCA_004027375.1). NCBI lineage: Eukaryota > Metazoa > Chordata > Mammalia > Chiroptera > Pteropodidae > Macroglossus > Macroglossus sobrinus. Next base: position 90,996 of record PVKZ01002243.1, on the reverse strand, counting down.
TCACAGGCTAAGTAAAATTATATTAGTATCTTAAACAAGTAAATGTGTTTTTTATAGTTTTTATGCTAACACATTTACTTCTTTAAGATACTTGATACAATTTCACTAGCATAGACTAGTGGGTAATACTTAATTTAGCTTAAAATAAAACTTTGGGGAGCACCTTGCATATTCTTTCTTAAGGATGATGTGTCATCGACATCTTTCCTATTTGCTAATGGTTTTTCAGACAGTTCTCAACCTCTGGTACAACTTCGCCTGACAGTCACGGTGTAAAACTATTTGCAAGGTATCCCGAATAAATCATTTTTATTACCCTCTCAGTATCCAGAGCTTTAGAGTAAATATTATATAACTTAATTTATAGACAAAAGTTGCAAAAATAGCAGTATGCATTGCCACTTACCTTTTATCGTGTTCACCAGTAGTTAACATTTTGGCAATTTTGCTTTATCATTTACACTCCCTCCATCTGTGTGTGTGCATGCGTGCCTGTGTGCATGCATGTGTGTGTGTGCCTGTGTGTGTGTGTGGTAGCTGAGGATATCATGCCCCTTTAATTCTAAATAATTTAGTTTATTTATTAAAGAGAAGCATTATTCATGTAAACAATCATAATTATTTAAAAATCAGATAATTTAACACTATGAAATAATATCAAATTTATGGATTTTATTCAAATTTCTTTAATTATCCCACTAAGATCCTTTTAATGATATTTTCCTAATGCATGATGTCACTGAGAACCCCTCACTGCAGAGGGTCACCATGTCTTTTAGGCTTCTTAAATCTATAACAGATTTCGTTACCATTAACCACAGTAATAATTTTGAAGACTATTTATCAGCTATTTTGTAGAATATTCTTCTATTAGATATGATAAATATGTTGAGTCTACATTTTCAGATAAATAGTGGTTAATGACATAGATTCTGAAATCTTATTGCCTGATTCGAATCCTGACTTTTTCACATCTTAGCTTCACAAACTTTGGTGAGCTACTCAGTCTCCCTATGGTTTAGATTTTTCTCACATATAAAATAGCAGTAGCAATCACAGCAACTACCACAGGATTACTGGAAGGATTTAATGAATTAAGATATGCCAAGCCCTTAGAACAATATTGACAAAGTCCTATATGTGTTCATTATTGTTTCTGTTATTATTGGAGCCTCGTGTTCACTTGATATAAAGTTTCTAAAAGATAATTGAAATACTGTAAAAGCCATTCGTATTTGAGGTATGGAGTTTACTGTTCTGCCAATATAGACCTCTGATAATCTATTCCCATACAATGAAATCACTTTTATAACAAGAAAATTAGATGGCTTCTTTATTCATGCATTCTCAGGAGCTAAGAGAAAAGCAGCATTCTCTTATATAGCCACACACTGTCAGGATAAATGGAGCTATATCCAAAATGACTATACCAGATGTATGAAAATGAGTATGAAATATAATACAAGCTGTCTTGTAATAATTGGTTGCAAAGAGCCTACTATATGCCAGGCATTTACACATCAAAAAAAGGCTAATTCCTATTGAACTGAGATATTGCAGTATCTCAGACATCAACTTTCTCTAATCCCAAATCAATTTTCTGTATTATAGAGTATCACAAGGTCAAAGAGAAATCTACCAGGACTTGGTCTGATGAGGGGAGAATATCAGCCATCATTCACTCTCAGTTTAGGGAAATTTGCACAGTGGTCATTTCTGCCCTCTTCAGATACCTCAAAATGACAAAAGTCAATTTAAGATTATTTTCACTTAAGGAAGGTTGATTTCCACATAGATGTCAGTGGAAACAAAATTAGATAGGAAGATTATCCACATGTTTAAAAAAATGTAAAGAGAAAAAACCAGGTTTACCACATGTCACGAAAGTTTATTATAGTTCTCAAGAATTCCTCTCTAAAGTTTAAGCAGAAGATTTAAAAAGTCATCTTTTATTAAAAAGGTCTGTTCAAGGCCAGCATGTATCTTTGGGGTATTTTTGGACCCAACCTGCTACTTTATGGTATTATTTTCTCTAAGTGCCTGGAAATTAAATGTCTTTTTTTCCTGAAACTTTTGAGGGATAAAAGTTATGATAGTAGGTCTGTAATCTTCAATTATTTCAATAAAAATACGTAAAAGCTGGCTCCATAATGCTATTTCTCAATCACTTGGGGTCTCCCCACTTCTCTACTAAACCCTTAATAGAATAATAAATGCCTGTGTAATTTTCCAGGAAGCAATTTCTTGAGCATTTTGCCAACTCCTCAGAATTTTTAGGCTTAGAGAACTAGACTACCTCTAAATTTAACAAAGTAACTGTTGGTTAATTTTTTTCTAAATATATTTGCTTAGCTTAGATTTCAATAAACTAAATGAAAGCTATTTTAATTTCAATGTGTTAGACTGTGTTGATTTTGACAATTACAAAAATATGTCAATCTCGAGTATAGTTTTACTTAATTTGCAGTCATATTTTAGTAGTAGCATAAAGATATGTTAATAACTATCAAGTTCTCTCAGAAAATTTACTTGTTTCTGTTGCACTAACCATTATAAAATCTGACAGAATAGCCAATAATTTGATTAAATATTTTATAAAGTAATAAAAAAGAGATGAAGCAGCCAATAAAATTATATATCATTTGAAGTCTTTAAATATCTTTGTAACTTTTAAAGATCACTACTAAATATTATAAGAAAATTTGATTTAAAAATTGTAGGTGTTTATTACAATAGAAATAATTTCTTTTTTAAAGTCGAATTATTTATTAAAGAAGCATTTCTCTGAAAATATGTACATAATGTGAAATAAAGTCAGATAAGTGTTTTTTAAATAAAGCTTAATCTTATTTAAAAATTTTGTGTTTTTAAAGTATGCTTATAAAGATTTTCTCTACTTAAAATTAAAAGCTTATGTAATTTGTGCTTTTAGGAAAAAAATTCATCTACCAAAGGCATTCTATAGAGAAATATCTTGAAAAGCTTTTGCCACTTCATTGAATAATTTATAAGCAGAGGTCACATCTGCATTAGTCAAATGAAATAAAATGTCAACGTTAACAGAGAAATTTTATTCATTGCTTAAGGTTCCATATTATCTTGAGCAAGAGAAAAATCAAATTGTAATTGTCCTTATTAAATAAATGAGTAAATAATACTGGTTACTCACTTATAACATTCTAGAAAAATATAATTTAATTTCATATCTTAAAGAATCACATTGAATGAACACTATAAAATACAGATGCCTCATAGTTAACAGGTCAATTCGTGCAGTAATGTGATGTTAAAAACACATTTTGGAAGCTTATTTTGAGGACTATACTTTGGTTTCTAATTTGCCTTATGTGGAAAGTTCCTGAAGCTAATCTTTCCTGTTCAGTTTCCTTCCTGCAGTATTGCAGATCTTAGCAAACTCTGAGGAGGACTCCAGCAGGAATTTAGACTAGGGAAGATTTAGCCAACATGACACAGGATGAGATAGAAAGAAACTGGTGATTGAGGATGAGAAATGGGAAAAGAAATAAGTCACAGTAGAAAATGGAAGATGGTGGATTGGTATCTAGGAAATGTAGTTATTTGGGATTTAAGGAAATAATAAAATTAGTTATTTTTATTACATTTTTTATTTTAATAAAATTATAAGTGAATAAAATCTGCATAAATTCATGAAACAGAAAAACAGAAACAGTTCTATTTCCCCTTTTTTTGTATATAAATTTGATTAGCAAATGTTAATACTTTTTTTTAATATTTGTAAAACACTTAGAACAGTGTCTGCTGTATTGTAAGTGCCCAGCAAATGTTAACTATTATTATATTTAACAAGGCCAAAGAGATCATTGCTTGAACTTGTTTAATTTATAGATAAAGATTCTACATCACTGAGACATATTTATTTAAATGAATAGAATAATAAAACCTAAATATAATTCTGCATCCATTTAGTTATATCTTATTGGTGTTTAACACAGAATGAACTGGCACCATTTTTAACACCAAAGTAAGAATTTAAAAATTACTACTATTGAAAGTTAATTTCCTATTCTCTTTTGAAGCTGTGTTCTCAAATTCAATAACAGGTCCTGGACAGAGTGGAAGTCTTTGGCACAATGTAGTAGCCATGGGGACGGATTTTTCTCCTGCAGCTTCCTGTTCTGTGAGGTTTAGCTTTCATTTTCATTCATATACAATGCATTTTTAGTATTTCTTTTTATACATAATGAATTTTAAAAACTTAAAAATTCATAGTGACTGTTTAATTGATTTAAAATGCATTAGGTAAATTTAAATTCTCAATTGTTTTACATTGCAAAATTTATATATATATATATGTATATATGTATATATGTATATACATATATATGTATATATGTCTGAGCTACTAAAAGTAATAATTATAAAATATACTAAAAGAATCTGCCTTGAATTATGATTTACAGAACATATCTGCTACTGCCTTTAATATGATAAACAGTCAATTATTATATAATGAGTTGAATATACTTGTATGATCTAGAACATAGATTCTGCTATAAAATCTAGAAATTTTAACTGATTCTTTCTTGGGGTGGTATTCACTTGAGTTTTCAAGATTGATGTAATTAAAAAAGATGGAAAATAGCAGGTAAGAGCAATGAAAATTTTACAGAACTCTGAATTTTATTTTTAAGTCTCATTCTTCCACTGAGGTGGATTTTATTTAATCATTTTTTATATAAAAATAGTAAAAAATTTCAGGAATTATCAAATTTCAGTGATGCTTATAGCAAGTAGATTGTTGAAATGTGCATGCTGTGTGCTTTGCAGAAATTCAAGATTTTATTTGTTTATTTTGCTTTGCCTTTATTTTATAATTATTATTTTCATTCTTGATTCTTTTCTAAAGGAGAAGCAAAGAATTTTCAGGTTTCTAATAAGTCACTTATCAGGAATACACCAAATCTTATTCTTTTCTCTATTTTAATTGTAGTAAGCACCTTATAATATTAAATATGTTTCAGTCAAAACTTTAACATTTCATATGGACTAGTGAGCCAGTCCTGAAGAAGTTTTTTATCAGAGATAACAAGTAGTCTAGTGGAATACCTGGGAGAAAGATAGAATATCCTTCAGATAATTCAAGACTATAAGCTTATCAAACACAACATCTAGAGATAAATTAATTTGTAAAGAATAATTTTTTCTAAATATTATTTAACCTTTTATCTGAACTATATTAACCATTTTGTCTTTTTATTTCCCCTCTTAAATCATCTTTGTCTTTTACCTATAATCATTTTTATACTTTGTAAGCCTATAGCCTAGAGCTTTTGTGAGTAAATATAAAATGTAACACCAAAATAAAATAAAGGTAAATAAGAAATTAAATACAACTTAGTCAAAAGAAAAAATAACAAGTGTCATTCTTCCTAAAAAAAAAAAAAAAAAAAAAGAAAAAGAAAAAAAGAAAAGAAATTAAATACTGCCCATACTGGAAAACAAAACAACTTATAAAATTTTTTTAAACAAAATATTTTATCGTTTTTTTTTTTGAAACATTAAGTTACATAGATTGTACCTTAAAATAATTTAAGAAGTTATTTTCTATCATCTAACTGGATTTATACATGTATTCAATATAAAATATATTGTTTTCTCAGATAGTCTCACTGCTATCTGAGGACTATATTTCATTAGGACAAAGCCTGATATAGCACTCAGCAATAAGTTGTAGAATAAGAACCTGAAATATATAGCATGAACTGAAATTATCTTCCCTTTGTTACATCTTCCCAATGATACTCCATAGCGCTGAAGAAAAATAATTGGCTTTATTTCCCATCGAGTATATTTTTCAGTTGCTATTCCTCTAATTGCTTTATTTCTAGAGAATTCGTTTCTTTTTTTATCCCAGAAAGATGCGCACACACACTACTATATAAGAAAAGGTATATTTCTTTAAACTTCGTTTTGAAAAGTCCTTTGTTCAAACCATCTTGCCATCTCTGCATTTTATAGCCCTGCAAGGACTCTGTCCTTCTCATTCTTAGTGAATCTGGAACAGGAGAGAGTAATTTAACTTAAGTTGCTCTTTAATCCATAAATGGAAACGCTGGTGTGTGATAACAGATGATTTCAGGTTTGAGTTCCCAAGTGCTTTGCCCTGATTAAGTAAGAAAAGAGCCAAAATTTAGTCCCACTCAGTAAGCAAATAACCATGTCCCAAATTGCCTGGTCCACTGGTGATGATCAGGTTTAAAGTGAGTGGGTTTAAAACATAGTACACTGACTCCCTGCCTGAATTTCTACTATGTCTCACCTCCTGGGATCACGAGACTGCTGGGATGCTGGGAGGGGACCTCCAGGAGCCCCACAATTGCAGCAGCAGTGGCTCCACGGTGACTCTTTGAAACTCCAGAGTCACCACTGCCTGTCAGGTAAGCCAGGGGGTGGCCCAGTGAATGCTACAGAGGCAGAAGGAGTCTTATGGGCAGTTTCCAGAGAAGAGCCTTGAGGGGCGGAGGTCCTAACACAGGGCTGAAGTGAGAAATTTTTGTCAGTTACAACAAGTCTTGGGACATCACAGTATCCAGGCTCAGGACAACTTTTCCTGGTCTGAGCTTTGTAGAGATTGCCTCTCGCCGCTGTGCCATGTGTTTTGAGCTTCGAGGAGTTTAGATGGGCCCTTCCAGGTCTCTGCACAAGAAGCGTATGATTTAATTGGTGAATCAAATCGATGTAAGGAGAATAGCACATATGAAATAATGCAACTCCACATAAGCGGATGGTAGGAGTGCTGAGAAGTGTGGATCGATGTGGACTAAATAGTTAAGGAGCACGCGGATCAATCAATCTATCAGTTTGCTTCATAAACACTGAGCTGCTCATTCCTCTGTGCTGGATTGGGTTAAACTGGGAATAGAAAAGTGAGCAAGAGATTCTCAGTCCCTGCTCTTGCTGATTCTGCAGAGTATTCACTCACCTCCTGAGTGCTCAAAACAGTTTCAATTTCTGTTAAAAAAAAAAGAGTCGGATTTTTATTTTATTTTACTTTATTTTACTTTTAGCAAAAGGAATGTCCCCAGTGCTGAGTGGTCTTAGGTAAGAAATATGTGATGCTAACCTTTGTGTCCCCAGCACCCATCAGAGTGCCTAATACATAGTAGTAGTTAAGGAATATTTGCTAAGTATATGAATCCATATGTTCCTGTACCAGGCACATGATAAGCATTTAATTAGGTATGTGATTTGCACATGAGCGAAGTCCGTTTTAACTTAACATGCCCTGCCAATCTCTCTTCAGCATCAGTTCAACTGAGCAAGTCTGTGTCATTTCTTCTACTTTAGGCTGGGTCAGATCTGGTACAAGGAGAATGTAGTATATGCTACTCAGATGTCCCCAAATATTCACCTTGATTATGCCTGAATATGGCATATCTATAATCAGTCCCTTGAGGTTCTCCCTCAAATTTTATCCTAAGAGATTAAATACTGAACTAGGTTTACCTACTTAGGGGATGGCATATCAATAGGTTGACTATGTAAAAGTAAAATGTACAAAACAAAACACAAAAATTAAGTAACGTGTCTCTTTTATAGACACTGTACTTTCTCTCAAATACATGATTTTGTGTCAGAATGGCAGGACAAGAATTAAAAAAAACTTTGAGGATTAAAAAAAATAAATTAGGGCAGTCAGACAAACCTGCATAAGTATAGAAAGCTATTCTAAATGCCAGGTTTAGAGAGGATTATTGTACAAAAGCATATCAGGAAGCCTTAGTTACTATAGGACTATAGACTTAATCATAGTTAAACTTTAGTAGGCCTTAAAATAAAGAACAACTAACAGCTATGATTTACCCCAGACTTAACCATAATTTAGGTATTGTTAATGCAAAGTAATTTTAAGATACTTTGAGCAATAATATATGTATTCAACTGATTTCAAAATTTAATTTCCATTTCAATTTGATAAATCACTCTAAAGGGGACCAGCTAGAAGTTGCATTAGAGAGGGCCCATATATGTTAGAGTACAGCATGTATAAATACATGTTTTCAGTGTATCTGAAAATAATTTTTCCCATGGCCAACTTTTATATTAATTTAAGTATATAAGACCTACTTCTGAATATCTCTTTGTGCCCCCATCACTTTTACCTGCTATGTGCAATTTTACATGCATTTTTTTTCTTGTAAAAAAAAAAAGTATATCATTATTTTAGTCTACTCAGGCTGTTAAAGTAAAATACCATAGACTGGGGGAATTAAAGAACAAACATTCATCTCTCATAGTTTTAGAGGCTGGACATCCAAGATGAAGATGGCAGCAGATTCTATTTCTGTAGACAGCTAGCTGCCTTCTTGCTATGTGCTCACGTGGCCTTTCCTTGGTGTATGGTCTTGGAGAGAGAGAGAGAGCTCTCTGTCTTTCTATTCTTATAAAGGCACTAATCTTGTACTGAGGGCCCCGCCCTAATTGAAAGCTAATTATCTTCCGAAGACTACACTTCCAAATATCATCACATTAGGGGTGAACGCTTTCCTATATGAATTTTGGGGAGACACACACATTCAAAGTCGTGCACAAATTCACCTACATGATTTCTGAATATACTAAAAAGCACACTATGTAGAAGTACATTAGTTTCCTTTTCATTAAGAAGCTCAATAATTTCAGAGAACCCTCATGGTTTAATTACCCAGCAGGTGCGCTGTTTTCTAGCTAATAAACAGAACACACTGATTTTTGAAGCAAGGAGGAGCTCCTCCTTCAGGTGGAATCTTTCACATGGGTTTCAGGGAACTGGATTATCCTCTAACACTCAGAGGCCAAGCGCGTTGGTCTGAATCTTCGGGAAGATGCTCTGAACACATTACGGCTGAGCTAACCCACTTCATCCTTAACCTGCCATGTCTTTGCTGGGCCTTCCCTGGTAGTCTCCTCACCCACAAGGTCAGGACAAAGACTTGTTAAATCTCTAGTTCCTAGACTGCACCTGGGATGCAATGGCACTCACGAATGCTGACGGAATGAATCCGTTCCACTGCAGTATAAACTTCGTGAGGCAGAGACTTTTGTTCTACAGCTTGCTGCTGGCAGAAGAGTGCCTAGCACATAGGAGCTGCTGCCTAAATAGGTCACTGAGTGTGTAGTTAGGCCTTTGGAGAAGAAAAGGGGAAAAAAATATTTTCACCCATGAATAGACTATTGGAAAACCTAGGAGTGGTTAAATTAAGAAAAACGCTAGGCCAAAAATCAACAGACGTGCATTTTAACTGCTTCTTGGTGTCTAGGGCAAGTCACCTAACCCTCCTAAGAATGTCTCTTCATCTCTAAAATATAGCTGCAGACATTTCTCCTCCTGGCTTTGCACAATTGTTCCTTCCTGTGAGCTATATGACAGTGTTTTTCAAACAGATGTCAAAATGAATTTGATCTGTCTTCTTACATGTGCCTGATGCAATCGCATATATTATTTATGCTTCAGAACAATAATGGGCTGAGAATTATCACACTCATGTGTTACAGCAAAAGGACCTAAAAGGCAGAGATTAAACTGCTTGCCCGTGGATCATGGCTTCTCGGTGCAGTGTCTGGATTCTCACTCAGAGCTTTAAAGTTCTCATACTAACTCTCCCCAAGCCCTGGAACAAAGTTCTTTTTTGTAACCTAGACTCACATCACTTCTACAGCATTTTTGATGTGTTTTGAATTTCACATGAATTTGAAACTTTCTAATCATTAAGCTAAATCGTTATGGAAATTGATTAAATGAAGAAGTGAGAAACCAGGGTAACTAATTATGGGCAAAGTGAGCTTGACCTACATGGGAAAATATATGTTTGAAGGAACAATCGCAACGAAGTTGTTCCTTTTCTCTAATTCCCTTTGTTTACACAATTGAATTTCCTATCACGCTTTCCAAGATTTTAAGATAATACTTCAATATCAGATTCATTCCACGTCAATTGCATCTTCTAGGCATTCTTTACTGTCAAGATCAATAGTTCTTTGTATTTTAAACTTGGAGCTCATGCTGCCTCTTGGCACTGCCTGCCACTAGACTAGCTAAGCTTAGTTTTGACAGACACACTTTCCCCTCTATATGTCATTAATAACATGTTGAAATATCTTCACACTTGTCACAAATCGCTGAGACAAAGGCATAAAAAAATTTTTAAATTATTAGGTCAAGATTGTGTGTGTGTGAGTGTGTGTGTGTGTGTGTTTCATGTGTACATCTTCATGAAAAAAAAGTGTTAGATTATCTGATTCCTTTACATTTATTTTTCATTCACTGTGAGGCCATTTGATTTTCAAAGGAAGTTAAAGAGGTCGCAGATTTTGCCTTTTGCCTCAGCTTTTGGGACCCACAGACTCAGCGGTTGTGAGAGCTGCAAAGGGCCCTTGACAATAACATACTCATTAAAAATGAGGGAGTCTGGGTGGGGCGAGTAGGGAATTGCTCAGGTTTACAGCAATTGCTCTGCTGACCTCACCCCACTTCCCAGTGTCTCTCAAGCTCTCAAGTGTTGATCCAGAGGCAACACCACGTCACCAATAGCAACCCAAGCAGCTAACCTTTACATTTCATTAATCGGTTTGCTCATTCAGTCATCCATTAAGTATCTCCTGTAGTAATAAGATAATGAGCACAGTGTATTTCGTGACTTCTTAAGGTCTTGAAATTTGTAACAATAACTTCTACTGCTTCATGAGGACTCGGCACCTGCCAGATGCTATGCTAAGCAATTTATGTAAGTAATTTATTCATTTAAAGATTTTTTTTTGAGTGCTTACTATGTGCCAGGTAATTTAATTCTAGGAACTGGGGATACAGCAATAAATAAAACAGACAAAAATCTCCACCTAAAGAAACTTACTTTATAGTTTGGTATACAAATAAAAATAAGTAAAATATATTACATATTAGATTGCAAAAATACTAGGAGAAAAAAAATAAGGCAGAGAAGGTTAATACAAAGTATTATGGTGTAACACTGAAATTTTACATAGAAGGCTTAGGGAAGATCTCACTGAGAAACTGAGATGTGTTTCAAATGCTAAAACTATTATCAAAGGCGAAAACGTACAAGGGGAACATTTTTCACATCATTCTCCTCCCTGATACAATTCCCTTTGGAGTGAATTTCCTTCCAGCCTTTGTTGATATGCTTGCACATGTTATATTAGACTCAGCAGTTTCTCTCATATAGCCGTGCAACAGCAGATGACTTTCGTGAAAGTGTTTGAAGAAGAGTGAGGGGGATAGCCATGCAGAGAGTTGCGGGGAGAGCACTTTAGGGGGAAAGAGCGTGTCTGAGTTACTCCAGGTATGGTGAGGAGGTCAGCGTGGCTGGGACAGAGGGAACAAGATGAGGGCAGCATGCCGAGTGAGATGATGGGTGGAGGGTTTCAAACTTTGATGGCAAGGTAGGATGTTTTCCTTTGAGTTTAACAGATGAAAAAAACTGAGGCTAAGAGAGGATGAACAGCTTCCCTCAGATTACTCAACGAAGTGACAAAGCGGAGATTTTAAAACCTTATCTTAAGTCGGTTCCAAAGCCCACGCTAGTAATCATGACACTATCTTGCATCTATTCAAGGAAGATGAACATAAATGCTTGAATACACTGGTACAGTGCTAAAGACAAAATAAAATCAAATGCTCTGTGTGTGATGATTTTATCTGGAAGGTGACAAGCTTTCTTTAAAGATGTGTTATTCAACCTGGACCCTCATGGATGAGTATCATTTTCAGTAATAAAGATGGGTTTAAAGGCATTCTAGACAGATGTCAAGAAAAATATCCTTTTTGATTTTATAACCATCCAAAAAAGTATAAGTACAAATTATTTTAACACTCTAGTTTGTATTTTTTTTTTTTAAATCTTCACGTAGGGGAATGTGCAGTGGATTTTGAGTTAAAAGGCATGAAGGTCTCTCCACCCACCTGCCTTCTAGCAATCTCTTCATTTGATCCACAGGTTCCTTAGATTAGACCTTCCCAGAAATAAACTCATCATCTTTACCTGTTAACCAGGATATTCATCCACTGAATTGACCAAACTCTAAATCTGTAGGTCATTCTAGATAAGTTTCTTGCTTCCAATTAGATCAGTCTCCAACTTCAATATTTGCCAATTTTCTTACCTAATATCTCTTGAACCTGCCCTCTTTCAGTGTCTCCTGCCCCCGACACTGTTAGTCCTTATTAAGTCATATGAATCAAGGAGAAAAAAACTCTTAACTGAATTTTTGCTTATTTTCTATTATTCAGTCATTCTATTCTAATGAAGTACCTACTTCTTTCAAATATCATGAGAGATGTTGGGAACAGAAGACAGGTTATTGTACTCAAGAAATTTACTATATTGCAGGAGGAGTAAAAACAGCCCATTCAACAGGTAATGGCAATGCAGTATCCACATATTCATAAGTGGGCCAGGGGGCATCCATCAATATTTAATAAGGAGAATCTAATCAGGCCATCCCTCTGATTGACATACTTTCATCGTACCTCATTGCCTTCTGGATAAAAAGTGTATAACTTAGTAGTACATTTAACAAATCCCTTATTTATGATGTCACTGTGTAACTATTCATCTCCACCTCTCACTTCTCCTCATCTGCCACCTACACACACACACACACATACATATATATATATATATATATATATATATATATATATTTTATTTAATGCTATATAAATATAGATAAATGTATCCCATTTCGCAGAGTAGAGAACTGAGAGGCGCAGGAAGATGAGCAGCTGGTATAAATTTTCTTTGCCTGCAAGTGCTTGAGTTGGTTATTAAAACCAAGCAGTCTGGCTCCACAATATATATCATTAACTGCCATGCTATAGTGCCTTGAAAAATAATGTTTTATTCTGATTATAATGATTATTGTACTCTCTATATAGATATGTATTTTGTAGATGAAGAAGCTGAGAACATCAAATGGCTTTTCTAAACTTACCCAGATAATAAATGAAAAGCTAGAATTCAAATTTATAATGAGTCTGACTCCAGAATCTGTGCTAAATGAATGAACAGATAAAACCACTTTCTAAGTCCCAATGTTTTTGTCTGAAATAAAAAATGAAACAGCTAGGCAAGACAATCTTTAAAATTCCCTCTAATTTCAACAATTACTCCTATTTTTAAAATCACCCCCGACTATTTTTTGTTTGTTTGTTTGTTTTAGAGATGTTTCAATGATAAAACAAAAAAATATTTTACTTTAGTTCATGTACAAAGTTAATATACTAAGATGACACTAAAAAGATTATGTTAAGGAAAAAGACAAACATAGGAAGCTTCATCACTCATCAGAACTTTCTAAAGGGCAGAGAGGAGCCTGCAGACCATGCTCAAACTTGTGGATTCTGTCTTAATAGCATTTCTCAGTCTTGGTTTAATCCAGTGCCATCAGTGACAGATCTGGTGTGGATACCATTGTGCCAGCTTTCCAGGCAGCCAGCTGTCCCAGGCCTGCCAATCTATTCTTCACCCAGTATCAGTGCTCATTCACTACTGTTGCTTTAATCATGTCAATCACTTTCCCAATTCTACTTTGTGTCAAATTCAAGTTCCCAATTATAGGTTTCAAATCTCTATCAGTTTTCCCTCCTTTTATGTAAACAGAAACATCTCTTCTCACTGCCTGCTTGTAGCACTACCATAGTGAATATACTTTTTCCAAGAATTCATGGTGCCTCCTTTGCTTACTCCTGGATTATCACACATGTAACTTCTGCACTCAAAACTATTCAAAATTCACATCCTCTAGATAGCTTTTCCAACCTCAAACTCCTTGGCTTTGGCATTTCTAGTCTTTCTAGCATCTATTGAGAAGTAAATAATAAAGGAAACAACTGGAGACACGTTACTCACAATGTCTAATGGAACACCTCATGAAGAAAAAGCTCTGAGTCACAGCTCTGCAAATGATTCTAGCCTCAGTCTTATTCATCTGGAAAATGGAAATATTGATACAAATCCTACTCTTATGAAGACTAAACACACTTTTATTTATTAAGCACATGCATATTTAGTACCTACTATGTTCTGATACTACTCTATTAATATGTATTCAGTAAATGATAATAAAAATATCTCCAGGTGTTGGTGATCAAAAGTACATTTTTGTACGTTCCCTCATTTAACTATAAATGTTTCAATATTAATCATAATGTTCAACACTTAGTACCATAACTTCTTCTAACAGTAAGAGATAATCAATAAATTCATTTATTTAATGTTTCTCAATTTGAAGGAAATGGTGAAACCCTTCCTTCCCTGTGCTCGACCTCCCACTCGCACTCAACATCTGAAGAGTCTCATTTGTTAAAGATCAAACAGGTGTTCTAACATTTGAACAAGCTCAATGATTGAAAATTCTGCCAAAATCTACTGTTTTATAATAAGAACAGATGGTCACAGATGAGCGTCGCTTTAGCTATTGATGATGCTGAAAACAAATCTTTATCACAGAAAAAGGAGGGATGGAATTTTTAGACATAACCATTTTCTGGATGCACTGCATCGTGCATACCACACAAGCTACCATTGTGATTATAACAGAATGAAATTCGAATTTTAAAAGTTGTTGATAAAGCTCTTGGCTGCCTTCCTATACAGAGTACAGACTCATTCCCTTTCCATGTTTAACTCATAAAATGAAAATATTTTATGTATAATATTTGTGTGAAACTCTTCATGACACTGATGATTTGATTCATTCCAGAGATATTTCACTTTTTATGACTGATTTAAGTGCTTGACATTTTCTTTTGTTTTTTTTCTCCACAAAAGGGATGATTGAAGAGAATGAAAGAAGGACTATTCTTATCAAAATGATCTAAAAAAGATTAGTTTCATTCTGACAGAAGTTATTAATGTATCACACAGTCCACTGAGGCATGAATTTTCAGATAATTTTAGAATTAAATGTCAAAAGAGATTTTATATCAGAAACTTTGTATAGATCAGTTTAAGATATTGTAGACACTCAATGTTAATGAATAGTTTCTTGATAAAGATAGGGACTTTACAGAGGATGGTGGCATATGAGCTACAGATTGGAAGAAAGGAACAGAGTAGCTGATTACTTTTTTGTTGTATTTTTCCGATTGTTGAGTATATGAATAAGCTCTCTTTATCTTCAAATCTTTCCTGCTAGTTTGTGTAGCAAAGTCATCTTCTTATAGTTTTATGTTATGACTGTGTGTGTATGTGTGGCATTTATACTGTGTGCCTACCAATTATAGTCTCAGCTACAGATATCTGGAGAAGCTGACAACTAAGACCAGATTGGCAAAATCAGGGCTACTTCCTGTTAGAATACTGACAACTATGAAACATTTCATCTTGGACTACAATTATCCTAGCATCACACAATATGTATTATCATACTTTCTGGATGAAACACAGATCTACAGCTGTACTTATAATTACACAGACATAAAGAAATGTGTGCCTGATTTCCGCTAGTTGGGGTAGTAATTATTGGCTGGCTCCTTGAATCCTTGAGACTGAGTATTGATGAAGAGAATACACAACGAGCTCTGAGAAGAAAATTCAAAAACTTGAAACCTCAGCAGAAAGTAAAACTCAAGAACTTGAAAGGAAGTTTATGGTGAAAATCCTTTAGGAAGTGAATCAAAGACTGATGTACTTTCCATATTGATTTTCTATATTAGGTAATTTCCAAATGCACTAAACAGAATTGTCATTTTTTAAAAAGCTTAATTTTGAGAAAACCAGTTTGCAACCAATTGAGAGCCCACTAGGTGAAGGGCACTGAGGAAAATCAGAATATTTTCTAAATTTTGCATTCTAATTGGAAAGATAAGGAATAGATAAATATATCTTGATATTAGATATAATTTAAACAAGAGGAGTCACACGATTAACTGTCAAATGAAAGATAAATATTGAGGTGTAGCAACTTTCACAGATAAGGTAGAATTTGTGTTTGTGTTTCAAAGAAAAAATTCTAAAATGAACAGTTTTTCAAAATATATGTTATTTTTATAGTTATGATTTACATGTATTATGGACTTCTCTTGAGCTTTTATCTTTTTTTGGTGATAATTTAAGTGTATTTAAAATTATCTGAAAACAAGACAACAAAATACAAAATAAATCTGTATTTAACTCACTTCTTTTATTTGCTCTTTGATGAAATAAACTATTTTAAATTGGGCAAGAGTGGGGGGATTGTACAGGCATGGAAATTAGAGAAGGTTTCTAAAATAGAGAATGATTTTCCTAATTTACTAGTAATTTAGATCATGTTTATAAAAATCTCTGTTAAATGAATAAAAGATTTATAGAGTACAATGTCATTTGATAGCCCCCTGTTAAATGTCTATTATATCACAGAGCATTTACTGGAATAAGAGAAAAAAGAAGAGGAGGAAAAGGAGAAAGAAAAAAAAACAAAGAAAAGCAAAAATTTCAGGAATTAAGAAAATTTCTATAGAATGATGCAGACTTTATTTGTGATTTTGGATTTATTCTAATTGGAGTGTGCCACAGCAGGAGTTAGTACTCATTCTTAATTTAGAGATAAATGTTTTTTTTTAATAGGAAAAAAATGAATAAATACCTCTTGTAACTTTTTAGAGTTGAAAATGCATATAAACATATTTTTAAATAAAAATATTGCAAAGAAAAATATTACTCTCATTGTATCATATTTCCATTTTGTATTACCTTGCCACATACTCAGTTCAATCATTACCTAAAGTTTATTTTATATTCAGTAGTTTAAAAAATTATAATATATTTTTTAAAAGTTGTTTTACATTCAGTTTAAGTGAGAAGATCTTAGATGTCTGGTTGCCTCATTCGTAGAGGTCCTTGCAAAGATCTTGAGAAGTCAAAGTTCTTGAGAAGTCAACTTTCTCATGGCTATTTTGAGAAGTGAAAACTTTAACAGATTTGGGGTATTTTGTGAAGACTTTAGGGGAGAGTCACAAAAAAATAAGGTGGAATTATTTGAGTTGCCATTTATAAAAGAGAAACTTCTCAATGATGGAAGATCAAAACAACCACCTGTTCTTCAAAGAATACATGAAAATAAACTCCTTTAATCTAAAATATCACCACAGTGGTGACCAGATGGTGGATGTCTTTGGTGAGTACAGATTCCTGCTTCCTTGTGCTTGGAAGTATATATAAAAAGGTGCCGGGCTACTCAATGCACATCAGTTGTCAATTATTGAATAGTTCTGTTTGTGGATTTAGGGATATTTGGGGTGCTTCTTAGCTAGTAAGCCACAGTTTCTCAGAAATATGGAATTAGTCTGTAACAAAACCTTAAGAAGGGAGAAGCTGTTAAATGATGACACAGAGTGTGTGTTCCTTATCAGTTCCTCTATCCTCTGGGGTGCCTCTCTTGAGGAGTTGGTGTTCACCATAGCTCACCTAACACTTTTAGTTGCCAACCCATTGTCATTCTCCTCTTCTTCTCTGCAGACAAAACCCTGATTTTTTTTTTCAGGAAAGCTCTATATCTAGCCCTTAGAAGACATTCATTTTTTTAGTCTTCTCTAGATTGACTATTATATATATTTTTTTTTCTGGAAAATGTGATATAAGCAGACATTCACTGGGGATCTTTTCTGCTCTCCCCTGCTGCTATAATAATGGATGAAATGTCTGGATCTGCTAAAGCTTACAACACATGAGATAAGTAGTGTGAGAAAAAATGTAAACATGCTAAAGGAAGTAAAGGAGGAATAATAAGAACTTGGGTCCAGGCTGGCATTAGTGAGCAGTTGAAATCATGTAAGCAACCCCTTACCTCTGAGGTTCTTATTATATGAGAAAACTTACTCCCAAGTATGTTTAAGTCACTGTGGGTTATATATTTTGTTATTGGTATCCTTACGCAGTCCCCAGTGATAACGCTAGTATGGCAGAAAGAGCTGTGCTAATTTGATTGTTTACTATCTTGACCTATCAGTGTCTAAAACCTCCACGTTAGTCACTTCACGAAAGTGAAGACCTGGATGAGGTCCCACGGGAAAGCTCACTGTCTATTCTAAATAACTAAAAGTGAAATATTGTATTTATAGGCTTGCAAATGACTTGGTTTACTAAGTTAGAAACTCCAAATGTCCAAACTCTTCTCAAGAAGTAAATTAGTGCAAGTTGCTTCTTGGGAAGTAAATTGGAAAACACCTGAAATTTTTTGGATGTAACAAAATGAGTGTGTAGTGTTCTTAAAACTCATAGTCCTCCAGTGGCTCTTCTAGTGTCATGAAAGAGTTAATGCAACCTTCTAAGTTGTCCAATTTATAATCCAAGTACTTTTGACTATTTAGCCAGAAAATCTGCCTCAATAGTTATAAAACCACCACACAACTGGCATAAGTTCACATGCCTGTGATGAAAAAAGAAATGAGAAGACAGAGTACAGGAATTTTAATAAGCTCTGCCTTGAAATAAATCTAATAAGATATCTAATTTTCATTTGATGTTTTCCTTCCCCTAACTGCTCCAGCTGTACCTATGTTCTCGTACATGCACTTATCTTTGAAATAGGCTTTGTTATCAATTATCTCACAAGTCACAATTATTTCTCTTTGTTTCTGAATATATGTGCACATATAGAAATTTATGTTTATGTATACACTCCTTTTATGTGGCTGTCAATTGTGCCTAGAATTCTGTTAACCTGGTGATAAGGGAGGAGATAATAAATAAACAAAAAAAGGGTTGAAAGGACCCATTGTAAGTAGGTAAGTCAGTTCCCTGCAGTGTCTGGTACATAGTAGGCATTCAATAGGAAACAATCTCTGCCTCAGTCCTCCATCTTTGTGTTCAGTGCACTGCAATGCTTCTCTTCATGAAAGGACTCCCACTGTCAGCCTATGCAGTGAACATATTGAATATACTAGGGTATCAGCCCAATTCTATGTCTCCAAAACTATACCAGTAGTGTTTTCCATTGAAAATGTGTGCAAACACACAGAACAAAGAAAGAGATGAAGGGGCGAGACAGCCATGTTTCTATCTCTGGATAAAAGAAAATGTATTTATATTAGTTATGATCCCTTGAAACTTGCAAACATTTCCTGTTTGTATTCAAGTCCTGTTCCACTAATCTCATGCTATAACTGAAGTTTTAAAAATAATTGTATCCGGCATCCATCTGACCCTATGTCATTAGGGAAGGAATTGCTTTATTTACTGGGCATTTTGTAGGTCAGCCTAAAACTGTGACAGTAACACGTTCTAAATCTATATGAAATTGTTTCATAAAAGGAACATTTTAACATCAAATAGGCCATGGGGATTCATACATTGATCTTCTACTGACGTTTCCTTTGAATTAGTTAAGATTGCTAGACTAACAATGACTCTAATGGGGAAGATAAAGAAGACCAAATGGTGTAAAGGCAATAAATTAAAGGTTTAATCCAGGTTTTCCTGTTTATATCAGTTATAAATTTAGGTAATTGGTGGTGCTTGAACTGATGACAGCTTTTAACACTCTTGATGGATGGATGATGACAGTTCATTCACCTGCTAAATTTTATTGCTTAATATGAGATAGCACAGTGGTCCTACAGGCCAAAGACAGGTTGCTGACAATGATAGAGCATTTACAGTAAGCCACCATCAGTACATTAGGCCATATACTTACTGACGCCAAGGTAGACATTTTGGCAATATTTGTCCTTCACCCTACTTTTTCATTAATATCTACTTTGAAATAAATTGCATAAAACAAAGTATTCATTAAAATTCTAAACAAAAAATAGGTATTGCATGTAATCCGGGACTAAATTCTATATTTCTGCATCTCCCCTCCTTCATCATCCTGTATCTCAAGAATTTTTATACATCTTTAGAAAGAGATTTATTTAAAATCATCCCATCCATCTAAATCCCACTCTAGAGTAACTGTAGCTTGGTCAGTGTTGTGGGATGAGAAACGAACATGCAATAGAACTGTGTTTAGTCATCATCCATCGAACAAATGCTTAGAATAAAAAGTCGAAGTCTCTGTTTTAACCAGACAATGAGCGTTCTGTCACACATGTAGGGTTCCATCAAAGCAAACCCATGGTTAAAATGCAGCTCATGCTCCCTCAGTGTAACCCAGAATATGGGGATTTTTTCAATAGTTTAAATGATGTTGAAATTCTTTAGTCAAGAGTATCATATTTTTTGGATTAATTTTGAAGAGTACTGATGTTAAATGAACCGGGACTTTCTGTGACAGGTGCTTTTTTATAATCCTCCACGAGTGAAACCTGGGTGTTCAGTTAAGGTTTCCTACCAGTAATCAGGAGTTATAACTTTTAAGGGTACAGCAATGGGTAGCAGTCAAAAGCAAGTGGTTTAGTACCAGTTTTAAGTGGCTAGGTTACTTAATTTCTAAAATCCCAGTTGTCTTACCTTTAAGATGGAGATGATTACTACTTTCCTCCCCCTAGCTAACCGCTCCAACTGCACCTACACTGGCTATGCACACTTATCTTTGAAATAGGCTTTGCTGTCATTTATTTCATAACTCACACAGTATCTGACACTCAATATACTATGTTAACGGCTGTTACTAATAATGCAGCTTGTCTCAAGAGACCCTAACAAATGGCTGAGGAGTGTGTCAACTTTATCAGCTAGGTTAGAAAAACTGACCCCTACTCTCATCTTTTCTTATACTTATTCTAACACCAAATAACAGACTGAGAGGAGAGTGGCCTTCAGGTAACTCTGTCCCTGATGTTATCATCAATTTTCCTCCTGCTTCTCTGGCTATAATAATAAATGCTTGAGGAGGGGGTTGGGTGTCAAAATGAGCACCTGGTATGAAAAAAAAAATACACCCAAGATATTCTACCTCTCTATTATACTAATAGAAATGCTAAGTGGCATAAGGAGGCCCTGCTTAATCCAAAAAAATTTTTACAATAGGACAATAAAATGAGATTTCTTTTAAAAGGCATTCTGGAAAGAAAGGGTTTATAATGGACAAATGTATATGTTTAGAAGATGACATCATGTGTTGGAATCTTTGAGAGCATGAATGTTTGAAAACTCATGCATCTGTCCGCTCTTCCAACCTTCAATATAAATAATGTGTTTTATTCATAGCAGCTTATACAGCAGTGATATTGACTGATAATTGAACCACACTACAAAGAAAATTTCCTATTTAATGGTAGACGCTGTGCTTCTCTGTCTAAAATGGAGCGATATCTGAGAGTCAATAGGATTTTTGTCTGTCTCAAGGTTCTTATCAATAGATTGTAAAAAAGCAGTTCCTCTTTTAGGGAGAGTTATGCCTGAAGGAAGCCTGTTAAAACCCATAGGGGGTATTTTGATTGGCTATGGGTTAAGTATTTCATTTGTATTTATTCTATGGTTTCCCTGGTATTCACAAAGGCTCTCAAGCTATCCTAACTTGAGAGCCTTTGAAATGTGGCTGTTCTAATGTTTTGTAATGAAGAAAAAAGAAAGTGAGCTTTGAGAAGAAATGCACAAATGTTAACAAATGTTTAAATTATCATAAACCAAATCATTGTAATTTCATTCAGTATAATCTCACAGGATTATACCTTGATTTCTTTATAACCTAATTACTACTTATGCTAACACTTTTTTGAGTCTCTTTTGTGTATCTAAACAAGATCCGAATTTAGATAGTCAAAGGAGCTTTTATGTTTTATTTTTTTATTTTTTTCATTTGAAGAAAAAACTGCACTGCTGGCATTTGTGGCAAGGCAGGGACCTTAGAGGCCAGTGTTGAGATCTTCTGTTTGTTAGTTATGACT
The DNA here is from genome assembly GCA_004027375.1 of Macroglossus sobrinus. Classification (NCBI taxonomy): domain Eukaryota; kingdom Metazoa; phylum Chordata; class Mammalia; order Chiroptera; family Pteropodidae; genus Macroglossus; species Macroglossus sobrinus. The sequence goes on along the minus strand of PVKZ01002243.1, from coordinate 69,203 downwards.
TTCTTTCTTGAAACAAACATGAGCTGATGCATTGCTGAGTAACTTAATCAAGTGAAACCACTGCAAGTTCATCTACTTGAGAATTCTTTATTTGCTAAAGGTCAAGTGTGAACCTATTATTTTTATTTGACTCGCCAGGCTTCTATTTCACTTATTATGACTTGTCATACTGGTTCGTGGAACTTCAGGAGTTCATGAGGTAAATTTAAATGGTTGCTAAAAGTTAGGTAACTGGAACCGCTTCCAGAATACGCAAACACATTCTTCTACCCTCCTCAATATTTGAAACCACTAAAGAGATCAAGCTACCTCCCAAATATATTGAGTATGGCTTCCATGTGGGCACAACATTGTTGAATTAGTATCGAACTGAGTCCCTTGAGTATTAAGCAACAGAAACACAGTGATTTAATGAGCCCAGATCTCTGTTGGAGCTAAAAGAAGATAATGTAATGATTGAGGATAAGGACAGGCTTCTGCCTTCAAGGATCTTGGAAACTGGTTGGAAAAAAAAAAATTCCGCAAAGGAACTAGACACCAAGAAAGTGTGGCAACTTGTCATAGATTGTTAGTATAAAAATAAATAAGAAAAAGAAAGATGTATATAAATTTCAGTAGACAGAATGCTTCATGGAGAGGTCACATTTCACTTAAGACTTAAAGGATAAATAAGAATTTCATGGGTGGAGGGAATGGAAAGAAACTTTCCAGGTTCTTTCAATTACTTATGCACATTTATTCAGTACCTACAACTGACCAGAGAATACGCATGTAAGAGAATTCTCTGTCCTCATTTTTGTTCTGTAAACATGACAAGCTCTTTTCCTTCACAATCTCTGTCCACTGCTTCCCCAACTGCCTGTTTCAGTCACCACTGCAGAGCAAACCATCCCACTACTAGGTGGCTTAAACACACACACACAGCCTCATGCATTCTCCCTCCTGATTCTATGGGTTTACTGTGCTCAGCTGGGCGGTTCTGCTTCATTTGGTACTGGTGGGACTATTTGATAGCTCAGGATGGCTTATTCACATGGCTGGCAGTTGATGCTGGATGTCACCTGGGAGCTACCTGAGGCTGTCAGCCAGAATGCTTCAGTCCTCCTCACAGTGACCACTCCACGTAGTTTGCGCTTTTCACGGCAGAAGGCCTAGGTTTCAAAGGGAGTGTCAAACTGCATGACTGAGGAAGTTACAGATCTCTTATGGTCCAGCTTCAAACAATCTCATGAAGTCATTCACTATCTTCTTTTGGTCAAAGCAAATTACAGGCCAAGCTAAGAGCACTAAAGGGAAGAGAATCAAAGAATTGGCAGCCATCTTTAATTAATCACACTGCCTAAAGAACTTTTTGGGTGACTCTCTGCATAGCTGGCCCCTTCAACTAGTAAATGCTATCTCTTTGAAATCTCTTAGCTCTGCACTCTACATAGTCATTCTCTCCTCACCATCACCAAACGGATTTTCTCTACTATTCCCCTTGCTTTTTTGGCTTATTACTCATAACACATCGTACTGTGTTACTATCAAGTTACATATAGTGGAACTCTTGTCTACATCGTTGGTCACGCTATCTTTAGAACTAAGAGCAACACTTTCCACACCATAGATACTTATTAAGTATGTTTGATGAATGCTTTGAGAGATATGATAAGAACAAAATCAAATCATATATCTTGAATTAAAATTTAAGTTGCATCACAATTTGTAAAATCATTATAAATACTAATTATACACCCTTGTCACATTCTGTGGATAAAAGTGAAAGGTCAATTGGTTCTGAGCTGGCAATGAGAGCAAGCCCTCCTAAGGCAAGTGGAATCTGACCTGGACCTTCAAGGCTTGAGCAAGGCCTTGATGGTCAGAGGACATTTCAGATGTTCCAACTAACTTGAATGAGGAGTACACTGGAGTAAATTGCTTCCTGTGGTAGACAAACAAGTCTATGAAGTCTGTGAAGCAAGCTTATAAATGAGATGATGGGATGATTGAGAGTCATCTTTTGTGTTTGTGTGTGTGTGTTGGGGGAGCTTCTCCATCATGTGGTTTTTCTCTCAGGAGCCAAACTATAAATCGTAGTGTGATTGTAAGAGCACAGACTTAGGAGGGAGACATCGTGAGCAATTCCTACACAGCAATCCCTTCTCTTTCAATATTCTTCTCGACTGTGAAACACGTTTAAGCAAAAACATATCCTCAGTGATACAGGGGAAGGAGGATGGACAAAGGAGGAAATAGCTAATGAAGCTTTAAAGTTAGTAAGTACTGGGGGTAAAAAAAAAGGTACCTAGGAACAACATGGTATTAATTAATCAGAGAACCATGGAATTAATTGTACATGAAAGGCAGGAATCAAACCAATAAAGTGAAAATCATGCCATTTGTATGAGAGTCAACCTATCCTCTTGAAGATATTTTGTAAAATATCTTCTAAGTATTTATCATACATGAGGTATGATAAATCCTTTTCCAGATAATAAAACCACCTAAATTTCCCAGCTCTTCCTAAATGACCTAAAGAAGCCTGCTAGAGACTCTTTCTAATTTCATTATTTATTGTTATTGTTCTTTATTTATCTCTATTTTCATCTCCAAAGTCTTTCCCCCAAACATCCTTACCCCAACCATGTGCTCTCCTTTTTATTCTACAAAGTCCATGACCCCAAGGAGTAAGTTTTATTAATTTTTGAATTCCCATGATCTAACATGTCATATGTACCTTACCATGGGGGCTCAAAAACAAATGAAAGAACTAGATTAATGAATGGTGGTCCAAAGAAAATAGAAAATATATCACTTAAGAAGTCATAGTGTTGTTGTTTTTTTTTCTGAATTAAGAATTGCACATTTTTTTAATACCCCTTTGAATAACAAAGTATATAGATATCTGCTTTGACTCAAACTCATGTAAGAAGAATGAATTCTCACTCTACCCAAAGGAGTCATGATGGTAGAAAGGGAAAAGGAGAGGAAATCAGGTGTTCTTGATTTATATTCCATTGTCACTTTCTGCCAACTTGTGCCTTAAGCTCTATGGATATTGGCTTCCTAGACTATAAAATGAGAAACCTAGTAATTGTTAAGTAAGATATTTTTATGTAAGTTTTCCAACAAAGTTTCAGACACAGGTGTTAGACAAATCTAATCCTCACTAGGACTAAGACAATCAATTCTGCCTTATGGTTGAATCCCTAGGAAAATAAAATACTATTTTTAATCCAATTATCTTAAACTTTTTAATAATCACAACTAAACACATCCAAACAGCATTCTAAGACCAGTAGGAAGGTATCTAGCACTCAGGGCACATAGACTGGGCACCAATTACTGAAGAAATAAGATCAAGCCATTACAAGGAGGAGAATATCAGAAAAAAGTACAGATAGTTCAAAGTATTTTAATTCATTTTAATTCATTTCCATTTTATAAGTACTTGTGATATTTACAGTGGTGTCAGGATTTATGCGAGTTATAATGACAAATCAGGCTTAGATTTTTCTACAAAAGTTCAGTGTTGAGATTGTGGTGGACCACAATCTCAAAATAAATCACATTGGTATTGTCCAATGGCCTCTGCTCAGGACACTACCAGCCCCAAAGGCCTTAACCTTATCACCTAACCTTCCTGCAATTTCACATGCTTACTTATAAGAATAGTGGTCTCTTCCAGCCTGAGTTCTTTAAGAGTTTCAATAGGTAACATTTGCCATGCTGTGTCGCACACTGGTGTGTGGGCCTGAGCCCATCGGCTGCCCCCAGATCCACTCTAAAGACATCCGGGAGCCTGAAGAGCCTGCAGCATTGTTCTGATTGCCACAAATCAGCATTAAATTAGGCACTTATCATATCTGAAAAGACACGCCATCTGCAGCATTCCACCATTGTGCAAAGTTGTCACGAACAATATGCTACTTTGCAATCTGCACATTTAACAACAAATGGGGAAATTCAACAGCAACCAGAAATAAAGTGGAGCTTTGGAACTGTGGTTTTTTAGATGTAGTTAGTATTTGGCCAGTCCCCTGAATATCACCTACCACTTAGGAGAATGTAGAGCTAAGCAGATTCAAACTGAGAAAAAAAAAAAAAAAAAAAAAAAGAGTCTTTTAACTTCCTATGTGAACAGGAAGGAAGGGAGAGGATGAAGGTAATAAGATTCTCTGATCATAGGAAATTGGAATTTGCTATCTTGCGAGACCATTATTCTTAATACACAGTTGAAGTTGGCAACATTTTCTTGGCAGAGAAATACAATCATCGTGATTCAAAGTAACACGAAATTACTTGGTAAAGATTTTTCTAACAATGGGATTTTTCTGTTTTTTTTTTTCCTTGAGAAATAAAGGGTAAATATTCACTTCTTGTCAATGTGGAAAGAATATAAATGGTACATTTAATAATATAGGTGTAAAGTTTTTCATTGTATTTAATACCTCAATACTTGATTACATTAGAGGTGAAGTACTGCTATGTTTAAAATACAGAGAAGCATGAGTAATTTTGTTTCCTGATTAGGGTTATAATAAAAATTGTATTTTGAAAATCTGTAGCTCCACTGTAATATTAAGGTTCCCTGAGGGCTTTAGGAAATTATTATTGTAACAATTGCACATGTAAACTCTTTTCACCAAAAAATATTAAGAGGTTAAATGCTAATAAGGCTTTTGAGATTGTTTGCTTGAGTTTTCCTTTATCTCCTGTTTGACTTTGAGCATTTATTTTTAAAAATATTCCAAGAACAGGGGCTGTGTAAAGAGGTTGTTATTACCTTGCATCTAAGGGGAATAAGTTAAAGACAGTTGCAAAATTGCTTGGCGTTATTATCCTGTTTCTTTGGAATAAAATAACTCTTTAATGAGCTACTGTTCTTAAGATGTCTTTAGATAGAAGATTGGGAGGGCTAATTGTTCTACTAGTTTTAACTTTAGAGAAAAAGAAAAAGCACTAGTACAGGAACCACGAATCAATGTGACAATCATCAGTTTCTAAGAAGATAAGAAAACTCTGGAATCAATTCTAAATACACCAAATTAAAAGAAAAATAGAGAGGGAAATACTCTCGGAAAGTTGTCAGATATGCTTAGGGATATCCAGACAAATGTTGAACTATCTGGTAGTCTTTCAGGATGTGATTTGTCTAACTTTGTGCCTATTGTAACATGGTGCCTTCTGAATCTGTTTCACCGGATCTTCTTCCTCTGTGACAATTTGCTTTACTCTTAAGCTTCTCCTGGATGCCTTTCTCTATGCCAAAGACTCCTGTACAGATGCCTCTTTCCCTGACTTGCCCTGGAAACTCCAGACCACCAATTCCAATTCTGTTTTGAGAACTTCCCGATAGGTTTTCCTCAATTTTTTTCAAACATGACATGTCCACAGCTGAGCCCTCTGTCTTCTATTCAAAGCTGTTTCTTCTTCTATGTTTCCTAATCCTGTTTATGGCATTAGCAGTCTTAGACCTTCCTGTCTCAGACAGGAAACTTCAGATTGATCTTGAACTGTTTCTTCAACCACTCAGTGGCTGAATCTGTTGCTTCACTTTTGGGGTCTTTTAACTCCATTCCTTTTGCTGATATCCTCCATTTCCCTTTGACTGCTCTGTCCATCCCCCTTCCAAATGAGGTGCACCCCATGCTTAATTCCATCATAGCCTCATTCACATTGCAGTGTAACCTTCTTTACCCTCCTGTGCCCATCTCCTAGCATATAAGAGGCGCTCAGTATGTGCCTGTTGAGTGTACCTTCCCACCACTTCCTTATCAGCTCTTATTGAGACTATAGTTGACCTCTCTTGCCTGCTGCCTCTTACCCATAATCCAAACTAACATGGATATTTAATTGCTAGTTGGACCACTTTCTCCATTCTTGTACGAGATCTATTTTCTAAATTGTACTTCCCTATCTCTCTGCTTTTACCTATTCCAAGAATAAATATGCTTAATTCCACATTTTCTTACAGCAATGCCTTCTATGCATAAAAACTGTGTTCATATGTTTATGTCAAAAAGCTTTCCCAGGGTATACCCCAGACAGAAGTAAACTCGCTACATTCTACCTATATTTAAAATCATTTTTCTTCCTTCTTTTATTATACCCTAAATTGTGTTGTTGTTGTTGTTGTTGTTCAAGATATTTTGCCAGGCTTAATTTTACTTGGTTGAGGAAGTTACAAAAGGTGGCTGCCTTATCTCTTTGTCTCCCCACACTTCCCACGTACAAAGTGTTTGTGTTCACTTAAACTACTCTTAAGTTTGACTTAATGATTCTCAACTAATTTAGACACAATCACAAAATAACAACCTTTAAGTTGGGTTGCATCTTATTTATTTCAATAATCATGTTAAGGATAAAATTGTGACATACAAGACAACACTGACCACATAAAATAATAATAGGGGATATATCTATCACCAAATATTGCCAGTATGATTCATTGTAAAGCTGTGAGAAGATCTAATTCACCATTTTCAACATAGTATGAGATATCACTTTTTGGACTGGGTGCCACCTAGTTTTAATAATCCAACTCTTTGTGATTTATATATTTCATCCTATAAAATGTAGTTAAGGAATTACTTGATATTCTAGCCTTCTTGTTGTGAATAATAGTAATATAATCCTTCTCATTTTATCTAATGCCTGTTATCTAAGATTCTGAAAATTAATGAGAATATGCTTTGAAATATTTTCTCATTAATCCTCAAAAGATCCTTCTGCAATAGATATGTAGAAATGATTAATTAAGGATTAAAATTTCTTCACAAAGAAGACCACATCTCTGCATTATTCCTCAGCTAACTTCAATGAAACTTTAAAGTTATAAAATATAAAGGAGCTATAAAATATTTTATTTCTGCAGGCTTCAGAGGAGAAAGGAAACACTCCTTTCATTGTAAATGCATAAATAAACATTGATCTTTTTCATGGCATATGGAGATACAGATTTCTAAGAGATACACTTTAGGAATATTTTAGCAAGTTTTTATTCTAAATGTAATTCAAAATATACCTTTACATGTATCTTTTTGAGGAGGTCTCATTTTGTGTTAACTAAGCTTTATTTTCAGAGCCTGTTTATTTGCATTCCTTGGAGCTAACTCTTTTTAATTTGCAGGTTATTAAATAGATTGGTATTTATCATGTATAGCATATTCTTGTTTCAGTGATTCCTCTAGGAAGTAGAATTGATGAACCATAATTATTTTCTAAAAGCTAAAAGAATGATCAAACTTTAGTTATTCAATTTATATATGTGGTTAAAGTGAACTCTTTTCTAAAATGTTATAGATTCCTTAAGAAATAAAGCATGCTTACATGAGTTTTTGACTCTGATTCCAAATGAACCCTAAAGAAGGTATTAGGTAAATTACAGAGAAGCACAACTATATGATCTAATAGTACTGCGATAACATTAGTGTAATTCCAACAGATAACCCTTTCCAGGACAACGTGAGCATCACGAGATGTGAATACCAAAGAAGTATACAGAGAAAGCAGCATAAAAAGCATCTGTAGAATCAAGATAATCTCAGCATTCAGGACTTGAGACAATGAGACTGAAATATATTGCTATAGATTTTTGGGAAATAATGTAGTTGATGTAAAGAAAAAGAAAAGGGAAAGAGAAAGTATTGCCAACTACTGATTACTCACTCAATGATTGCCAGGTGTCATGCTAAGCATTTTCAATAAGCCATCATATGAAATACCTCATTAGTCCTATGAGGTAAGTATTATGAACAACATTTTTACATATAAAAACATTAAGTCCAAATGTCTGTAGAAGGCACCCACGTACTGTGGGTATAGAAAATGTGAAAATGTGGTTATGGAGCCAGAGAATTCCCATAGTCTGATATATATATATAATATATATATATATATATATATATTATATATATAATATATAATATATTATAATATATAATATATAATATAATATATTATATATATATCAGAGAGAGAGAGAGAGAGAGAGAGAAGAAAGAAAGAAAGAAAGAAAGAAAGAAAGAAAGAAAGAAAGAAAGAAAGAAAGAAAGAAGAGAAAGAAGAGAAAGAAAGAGACTAATAATTTGTACTAGAAAACCTGGTGGAAATGATGGCCTGCAAAACTCAAAGCGCTTTCTTGAGCCAATTTCAGAGGCACTAAACAGTAACCTGGTCCTCAAATGTCCAGGCAAAACAGGCTATAATTAGAAAGGAGTATTGATAAAATGGTGCTGAGATAAAAATACATCTATTCTTTGCAGGCTTAATTATTTTGAAGGACATGAAAAGAATAAATTGACCAATTAAACACATACACTTTTATTTTAAAAACTAGAACTATTATATATAAACTCTGATAGGAAAAATACCAAAATCAATACCATGACTGTTCTTAATAAACTATACTTTTGGAAATCCTTTGAAATAATAGGCTTTTATAATATAATCATAAATTAACATATTTGTTGAGGTTTATAAAGTATGGAAGCCAGACAATACATTGATAATTGCCAAGTTCTCTCTACCTGTAACTCTGCGGTGTCTACGTATTTATCACCATTTTCTACCACTCCAGTTTTGACTCTTAAGTCCATATAAGACACTATTGCATTTACCTGCTGATTTGGTTGCCCATATTCCATTTTCTTTCATCTCACCCATGCTACACACTTTCCTAAAACAGAGCTTTCAACGTATTTTTTTCTCTGGACAATTCCACTTTTTACAAAATAAAATCAAACTCCTTGCCCTGACATTCAATGCTCTTCAAAATTGATTCTAAAATTTCTCATGAACAACATTAAGCTAGAACAATATTTTCCAGTGATACTTTAGAGATTTTTTTCCTGTTAGATACTTCACAGTAAAAAAGGGTTTCCTGACCAAGTAAATTAGGAATCGATGAATAATAAAATAGCTAACATTTGTTAGGGGTTTCCTTTCTATCAGACACAAAGAACACTATAAATGTTTTGTATTACTCAATCCTCATAAGTCTACATAGTAGACTAATAGATAAGAAAACCAACCAAGACTTAGAAAGGTAAAAATTATTTCCAAGGTTATATACTTGGTAAGTATCAAAGTGGGATTTGAACCCTGGTACGTCAGACTCTGAGCCCTGAGCCCTCAAACATAGGGATTCTGAATCCCTTTCCTGTGAGCCTCAGATTTTAGCACATTATAATCTCTGAGGAGTCCTGACATGTAAAACTCTATGGATTTGTTTAAACCAGACAAATTTACTTTACTTTAGAACTAAATACATTTTATAAAATGCCTTTTAACATCCTCATAAAACCAGGTTCCCAGTAGCTCTTTTTAGGAAATGTTGAAGGAAGTGATTTCTAATACCCTTTCTCACTCAAATATTTCTTTCTTCCAGGACTTGCCTTCTAATTCTCTACTCAATGCCTTTCACTTTATTTAAACCATTAAGTTATGAGTCCCTAAATATGCTTCAGATCCCACCTCATTCTTTGTCCCTAGAACACCCTTCACATTACTCTTATCTCAGTCTTTGTTGCCCTTAACACCCCTTACATCTCATCTCCTCTCTGAAACCTTTTTCTGACGGCCCACGGATACATTGGGTTTAGTCTTCCTCGGTTTTCCTGTGGCACTGGGCCGAGGGAATCTTGAGTAGACTGACATACAAAAGAGACATGTTACAATTGACATGTTAAAAACTGGCTTTTGCAAGTGGTCATATTCCCTCATTTCTTCTTGTGTGCACATCTGAAGTAAACACCAAGAGCCATAATTCAAAATTCTGAGTTCATGGTTCTTTTCCCCCCAACAACATACACTGCCCTGGAGCACCAGCAATGCTGCCATATCTCTTTCCTGATCTATACGTAAAGATTCTCCATGACAGAGACCAAACTTTTTTTGTCCTTGACCCACTTATATAAAGAAAACATTAGTTCAAAACTCAGATTCTGGTCTTGCACTTGCAAGCCATATTCTTAAACAAGTTGTTTAACCTCCTGAGGACTCATTTTCATCACCTGTAAAGTGAGTGGAGATGTTATCTAAGTCATAGGCTTCGTGTGACAATGAAATGAGTTAATACAGAGAAAGGAGGCTTTTCAGAGTGCCTGATAATTTTGAAGTGTTCTAATAGATTAGCTTTATTATCATGGCCTTGATTATCTACCATGTTCTAGGCATTTGACGAGACCATAAAACCCATTGATTATGGCACAGTCCTCGCCCTCAGGAAGCTTGTGTCTGGTGAGAGAAAAAGCGCAAGCAAGACTGACGAGTGAGGTCAGCTGTATCCCAGTGGAGAAGGAGAGGGATCATAGAGAAGGCAGTGGTCTGGCCGAGCCCAAAGGCAGACTGGAGGTAAGAAGGCATTGTAGTCAGAGGGAGGAGCATTTATTGAAGACCTGCATATGTCACATGGCTTGGGGCACTTGAAGAACTGAAATTAGTTTATGTGACTGAAATGAGATATGCAATTGAGTAGAAAGTAAGCTGGGAATTTAGATGGGACAAATACTGAAAATACTAGATGTCTCAAAGGCACTTAAATAATGATCCCATTGAGAATGGTGTGACAGGGAGTAGATCGATGTAGCATTCAAGCAGAAGAGAAATATGATCAAATTTATAGCATGAATGTAATTCTGGTTGTGTTATAGAGGTTGGTAGAAGGCAAGACTGAACTTAGGAGATGAGTGAAATATGAAGATTCTGAACAGGATTATGGCCATCTGCTAACTATGAGGTTATCGATTAAAGAAGCAGCACAGGTCTGAGTGGCAGAGTAGAACTTGACTGATTATTTTAAAATGTAAATTATGAAACAGTATATCACCGTAAATGATTACATTAAATATATCTTATTTAGTATAAAATAAATGTGCTATTGTTCACCTTCTACATTGGCTAGGATCATAAAAAGTAATTGTAATGTTGGCAAAAGGAAGATGAAAACAAGTATAATTTGGCAATTGCGATCATGGATCAAAAAAGCTTGTTCTTGCCCTTAGGCCTAGTAATTTCATTTCTAGGCATCTCTTTTGGGAAATGATGTAAAATGCAATACTTATGAGAAGAAATTAAAAATATGTATTTCCAACAAAGAAGAAATGGATAACTACTCAATTATGACATCTCAATATAATCTAATATTTTAAAGACATTTAAAGTTGCAATCGCTGTGTTTTAAATAGAATTGCCAGATGAAATATAGGATTTTCCGTTGCATTTGAATTTCAGATAAACAATGAAAAAATTGTGTCGTATAAGTATGTCCAAAGTATTGCATAGGACAGACTTAACTAAAAAGTTATTCATTGTTTATATGAAATTTAAATAGATCTGAGTGTTTTGTATTTTTATTTGCTAAATCTGACAACCCTCATTTTAAAGTATAGTTTATAGTATTTAGTAATGGGGGTTAAAAAGATATGTCTTGAAAAGACATTATAAGGAAATAAAATAAAATTCATGGTCATTAGTTGTGATGGGATTTGATTAGAGATGTTTTTGATGTTTTTGTTTTTAGTGTTTTTTATCATGATATTTTTCCACGTTGAGCATGAGTTATTTATATAAGCAGAAAAAATATGTACAAATGCATTTACACATTTATCTGTACTTTTTCTTCTTTTAACATTGGTCCATGTTTATGAGTGGTACAAGTTAGGATATCTGCTGATTCCCAAATTACTATCAGACACAAAGCTTCCTTAAGCAGCTCCTATGAAATAAAATCAGGATTATGGTTCAATTCTCAGCTTAAGTGTCATCCTACTTTTAAATTCTTCCCCATTCATCCTACTTTGAATCTCCTCCACCACTACCACCGATCACCAATACTTTCCCTATATTCCAGAGAAAAATGCTTCTTTTTCTCCAGACCACTTAGCAGGACTTCAAGACATATTTTTTGAAAATTAAAGTAAACAAGTAAAAGAGAGAATTAAGATCAGAGATATCAGATGGCATTTCTCATTAGGCTTAACCTGGCATATATTTAGACCCAAGCTGCATAATTTAATGCCTTTCCAGGATCGCTTTGGCCAATATTAGAATAGAAAGGTATGATACACGCTTCATAAAAATGGACATAGCAAAAATAATGAGTAAGTAGGTGTGTTTATAGAGAAACTTTAGTGGACTTGGGAGTCTGCAAAGATCTCTCAACAAAACTGGAAGAAAATATTCCAAAATATCTTCTAGCTTCCAGATTTCTTTCCCAAGTAGGCTTCAGTGCTTTGCCTCTGAAGGTGACTGTTGCCCACAGCATCCTTACCGCAGCACACAGAGGATGGCTATCTACCAGATTGTCTTGCTTAAAATAAATTTACTTTCATCCCACTATAATTCCACTATATTTTCCATTTTTAATACACTTATGTTACACCAACAAACAGTGAACAGACAAACCACTCTCTTTTCAGGCCTGATGTTGAGAATTCTGTGAGAAGCCTATTGAAACGCAAATGTAATGTGGAAAGGTCTCTTAGACATGCCTTTGCCCAAACCTGCTTTTCCTTAAGCCTTCATTCTCTCTCCTTTATTATCTGCTCTGTCTGTTTTTGTGAAGTCCTGATGATTGAATGATGACACCACAGCAGCACTTTTAAAGGGGTAAATTGGGCTCACACTGTAGTTTCTTACCCTTCCTCTTTCTTCCATCCTGTTTGATTTCATCTTCCCTTTCCTTTATTTTTCCTCACTTTGTCCTATTTTCTTAAGCTTAGTTTTTGTTTCACTTCCTCATCTTTAATGCTCTGCTTTTTTTTTCTTTCATTTTGAGAAACAGCTTTATGGCTTTTGTCCCCAAAGATCTTTCATTCTCACTCACTGTGACAGCTCCACACTAAGAAGCAAACAAGTGGTCCTTAAAGCTTCTGAATTCTAACAGATTTAAAAGTCACTCTTTGCACCAGAAACAAGGGGCTGGGAGTACTTCTTAAAAGGTTATTGAGCATATGCTAAAAATGCCATTATATTCTTTGCTTTCAAATGCTTTATCTGTAATTTATTAATGACATAAAATCAACATGCAAATCTACTGACTATTTGCTTGGTTCAAACATCTACATATGGCTCATGGATTGAATAAATTGAACAGTTGAAAGGGCCAAAGTGAGTGCAGGACTTAAAAGGATATGTAAATATTCAGGTGTACTTTGTTTGAAGAAAGTTTTTTTTCTCCAGTCTAGATACCCCTTGAGTCAATTTTGTGATAAAAGACGTCAGAACTGATTTTGAATACTGAGCTCAAACTTGTTTTCTTTCCACAAGAATAATGCTTTGAAACAGATTTCAAAAATGGGTGCCATACTCATATTTTAATATTCTTTTTAATGGCATGCTATCATCTTGCATGTCTTTATTCTTTGGTACACATTTTGTCCATCTAAAGAGTCTTCTCCACTGATTTTGTCTTCATTTCTAAATTTTAGAATCATAAAGTCCCCCAGGCTTTTCTCACCACCACTATAGCCAAGTTTATAGAAAGTAATTTCTCATTAATAGTAAAAAGTAATGTTTATTAGAAAAATCTCAAATAGCACCTGAGAGACTAAATCGAAAAGTAGAAACTTTGTCACATTTTAACTCCTATTTCCATGCCTCAGAGATAAAAGCAGGTACAGTTTCATGCATTTTTTAAATTTTTTCAAAAAATTTCTATGCTATTAAAAGCAATTAACAATACAGGAACTCTTGTGGCACTTATGACAAGCATGGAGTATGCTCCCCCATCAGCTGACATTGATCTCCCCCACTCTTCTAAATGACAGCAGTGAATAGCGTTGCATACAAGAATAATTTGTGTGCTTTAAGTCACCCATTGCTTATTAATGCATGTTTTGACTGTTTCCAGCTCTTGCCGGCCACCACAAACCATGGTGAACATCTTTATACACACACATTTGCATATTTGGGGGGAGGCATGCTCATACTACAAATCTGGGAACATGGAATAGTTGGATCAAAGGATATATGCATATTTTATTTTGAAAACTGTCATCAAGTATGTTTCAAAATTAGTAGTTTCCTATGTCATTAATTAAAAATTCTCATTGCTAATGGCTAAATAACACTTTCTCATATATATTTTATGCAACATAATTTGTGCAAAAATATCCTTATTTATGTTACTCTTAAGGTTCTCAAAGTTTACAGTGTCCTTCTTGAAATTTGATTCTTTTTTTTGTGTGTTTACACATTTCATTGTATTTACTGTGATAGAACTAAGCAATAGAAACCAGAGTTTTATATATTTATTTTGGAAAATAGCATGAAAGTATTTTCATAAAAAGGTCAAATTTAATGAATTTATGAATCTTTTCAGGAAATGTAGAATGGTAGATGAAAAGAGGTGCAGAGCGTGGTTGTTTTCATTTTGGGGGCAGGGGGATGGCAAAGAGAAATCTATAGTAAAGAACTAAATTTTTTAGAAATAAATTATAGTACACAAAATTTTAATGGAATATAAGTATGCTTATTGAATGTTGTACTATGTAATAGCATTTCTAAAGACTTATTCAACTCCTCCAAGGTAAGCAGGAGTTTGGAGAATTTTTCTTTGTAAAAATCAACTAGTAAAAAGAAAATGAAGTTTTATATACGCTACTGTGTAGGAGAACTCAGCAGAATAGCTGGGACCTTGCCTCCTCATCACTCTACATAGGCATTATCAGTATTGGCACTATTGACATTTGGAGCTGGATAATTTTCTGTTGTGGGAGCTGTTTTGTGCACGATAGGATGTTTGGCAGCACCCCTGGCTTCCACATACCAGATGCCAGGAGCATCCCTCACTCAGCTATTACAATAAAAAAAATCTAAGGGGAAAAAAACAGAACTATTATTCTGTGTGCTTGACCTATTTGAAAAAGATTTTGAGAGAGATGGGGACAAAATTTTGTGAGAGAGATGGGGAGGAATGTGATAGCTAGCTATATGTATCAAACAAAACAACTGAAAAAAAAATTACCTGCAGAATAAGAGCTGAGAAATGAAGTAGTTTATTGGATGCTTCAGCTGTGAGATTTAAATAAGTGTAATAGTAAAAGTACTGACTTCTCCTTTTTTAAAATTTGTGATTATACAGCATTAGAAGATTGACAAGGGAGTAAGAAGAAATGTCAGTGGTTTCTAAGGGAGCTGTATCCTCCTTTTTTCAAAATAGGAAATATCAAAGAAAAAAATCAACACATAGTAGTGTAAACGTAATACTTAGATATACGTGTAGCTGCCAAATGAAATTGCTAGTAGTTAAAAGTAAATGATCAGGGGATCAGCAACCAGGAGTCTGACAGATCAGAGACTTCTCTTTTGTACAATAAGCTTATAGTATTTGTTTATCTCGTAAAACACAAATTGATTTTGTAAAATTCTGGGCAACCATACACAGAAAGTCTTTGGGGTGTTAGTGATACATGATGTGTAATTTGGGACCTCCATCTCAGACTTACTGAATCAGAATTTCTAGCCATTGAGCCACAAAATCAGCTTTTATAAAAGCTCCCCAATGTATGTTTATGCAAATTAATTAGTGGAAATCATTATGTACGGCATTTTGGTATTAAAGTCCCAGGAAATCATTTACAAAAACAATGTCAAAATAATTTTATGGTCTAATGCATGTGCAATATACATATAGTCGTCCGCCATCTTTGGAATATATCTCTTTATATAATTGTCCATCATTGAAATAAGGACATAAGACTAAACGTTAAAGTCTAAGTTGTCATAAAAAACTCACCTGCTAGGTACTTTATTTTACTCTATGCTTCATATGGCATATAAATCTTTCATTTAATGCCCCATGTAGTTGTTATCATAAACATAAATACTCTGCCGAGAGGATATCTGAGTGATCTGTCAGCAAACCAGGGGTTCATTAAAATTATATCCTCTGAATGTTTGCTTATTGTGTCCTCTTCAACAGTTGATTCTTTGTGTTTTAGAGTAAACAAAAGAACAAAAGCACCTGTACAGAGGTGATCTGATGTACAGCTAATGTCAAGGACTGCAGAGGATGAGCCATGCCATCCGCACGCCACGACTGATGACTTTGTGGAGCTGAGACAATCTCTAGATGTCGACCCTTCCTAAATTGATCTACAGGTTTAATGCAGTGACTATTAAAATCTTAGCAAGGTTTTTATTTTTATATATAGACAAGCTTATTCTAAAATTTACATGGGAAGAAACAGGCCGTAGAGTAGGTAAAACAATTTGACAATGAAAAATAGAGAGAAATCACTCTAATTAGTGTTAGGGAAGAAGATGGTAGGGAACAGGTTGGTGCAGTGATATAAGGGTGCTGGAACTATTCAAGCATCTGGACTGTCACAGTAGCTACACAAACTACACTGCTGATGAAACTCTAAAGAACTGAACACATACACACATACATGTACACGCAAATAAATACAAGCAAAACTGGAGAAGCCTGAATAAGATTGGTGCAATGTATCAATGTTGAGATTCTGGTTCTATTATACTGCAGTTTTGCAAAATGTTACCATTGTGGAGAATTGCACAAAATGTATAAAAGATCTGTGTATTATTTCTTACAACAGCATGTGAAACAATGATCATCTCAAGAAAACTTTCAGCTAAAACTCGATAATAAGTGTTAAAAATTATAAATAAAAGTCAAGCATAAATATAAGTTTTAATACAAGTGTCTGAACTTAGAACTTATTATCAGATGGAAGTGAAAGGCATTTTACATGCTTCTCAAGAAAATAATTTTAAGCACAACAGAAAACGTACATAAATATAAATTAAAAATAATTTAAAGTATCTGAT
The DNA here is from genome assembly GCA_004027375.1 of Macroglossus sobrinus. NCBI lineage: Eukaryota > Metazoa > Chordata > Mammalia > Chiroptera > Pteropodidae > Macroglossus > Macroglossus sobrinus. The sequence goes on along the minus strand of PVKZ01002243.1, from coordinate 52,424 downwards.
GCAATAACTTAAAGTTTATAACATGCATGAAGTGGTCATCTAGCCTGGGAGAACATTAATATAATATCGTATGTGATTCCAGGTATCACCTCACTGAGCCTCAGTTTCCTCATCTATAAAATAAGGCCTGGGTCTGAAACAACATTGTCCAATATACTTTGAACCAAAGTGAATCATAGTTGTAATTTTAAATTTTCTAACAACCACCTTGAAAGAAGGAAAAAGAAAGAGGTGAATGAATTTTATTATATGTATTATTAACCTAATATATCCAAAATATTATCATTTTCAATAGGTAATCATGTTGAAAATCAATATTTTTCTATTTCTGTGTTCTAAGCCTTCAAAATTCATCTCTTCCTCTTATACCACATTCAATTCAGACGAGCAGCATTTCAAATGCTTAAGAGTCACAGGAGGCTAGTGGCTACCATACTGGGCAGTTCAGGTCTGGATGACCTCTAAGATTCCCTTTTCTCACTATAAAATTTTAAAATTCTAAGACATAAATATTTAAGCACTCAAGAGGATATAATTAGCAACTTCCCCACCTCTAGATCACACTCATGTCTCAGCTACAGGTTTACATTTAAAGCAATCAAAATATTAAAGGTTCTGTCAAGGAGTAATGTTAATATCAAAGGCCACAGGTACTATTGTGTTGGACACAGTGTCTTTGACACATGTGTTGCCAAAAGTTGCCTGTTGGGGTTTGAGTCACTCAGAAGGGGAGCCCAGGTAAAAGGGTAGTTAATGGACCAAAGATGGGAGCAGAGCGGATGAGAGGGGCATATGAATTTCCTGTGAGCCCAGCTCTTTGTCCCCTTGATGCTGCTCCCTCCCTGCATGGGGGCTTTCTGCTTCTCCCCTGCCTTGAGCCAAAAGATAGCAAAAGAAGGCTCCAATTGTGCTGCTGCTTCTCCAGGTTAGCAGTGACAGCCGCAGCCTCTAGTTCTGCCCATGGTTCTCAGGCTACAGCTGGGAGGTTGCCAGCAGTCAAAGAACTTAGAGTAAAACAGCCTCTTATTTTCTCTGGAGTCCTCACACTGGCTGGAAGGATCACTTAAATGCCAGTGCCTCTCACTTGTATGCTCCTGGTCTCTAAACAAACTCTGGCTCAGAGCAAGTGTTCAAAGTCTTTGATTCTCACTCTTTGATGGACAACATGCCTTCATGAGACGTCCACTGAGTTTCCTTTAGGCCTCTCACTTTCTCTCTCTGTGCATGAAGAGACATACATAATAATCACTGCTATTTATTGAATACCTACTGTGTGCCTGGATGCACGATGGGTGCTTTATAAATGGCATCTCATTTACTTCTGACAACACCCCCCATGGCTTAGGTATCATTATCATCCCATTACATAAAACAGAACTGAGATATTTAGAAGTTACAATACCTGCCTGGGCTCTTTCAGTTAGCAAAGAGCAGAGGCAGAAATCAACCTCAGATCTGTCTGGTAACAAATCCCACAACATCTTGAAAGAGCACTCTAAGGCCTGATGGGATGAGACTGTCATCATCAGACATTTGGAACCTCCCATGATGCTCCCATAAGTGCTGACAAATCAAAACCATACCTTGCAGTCTCAAGCCCTGCCTTCTATGTCAGCTGGCCAAGGACATCACTGTGGGCTTGATCATTCTACCTTCACAGTGTACGTGGGTAAGGGTGTGCTTCCATAGGAGTCTCCTATTTTTTTATTACTATCTCTTGAGGCTAGGAGAGGGCAGTAGGACTATAAGTGATTTGTATTACATTCCTTCAACTAATATGATTCTCAAACCCTTTGTAGGATTTCGTTCATATCACTCTCTTGAGCAAATTTGAAATTGCCAGAGCATGGCTAGGATCCTTTGATCGCATAGAGAGCTATGCAGAGAAGGAGTTGGGGGTTTGGTTCCGTGATTACATGAGTTCTTATATTACTTTTAAGAGTATAGTGACCCAAAGATGCCATTGTTAAAGATGTTGCCTTTTCTGAGTAGAATTCTCCATGTTTGCCCCTTGGGAGAGGCTACGCTGTTGCCTTTCTTTCTCTGAGGAGTGAAATTTTGTCCTTATAGGATAGTAGGGAATAATGGGCATCTAGCAGTTTGCGGGGGTGGGGGAGGGTGCGGGTTAGAGCTTTGACAAAATGACTAAAATCTTAGATCCACAGTGTCCATGTTAAAGTTAACGAAAATAAATATTTCACAATATATAATTGTAGGATTATTATTTGTCCATTTATAATTGAAATAGCTCATTTATCATTTTATTATAAACATTAGTTCTTTGTTTAAGTTTTTAATGCAAAGTTTACCCTTAATGACAGCAATAAAAATTATTGTCATGACAGATGTCTTCTGAATGTAGGCAATATCTAATAAAGGGTATCATAAATGTTTACCAATGTCTTAAAGCTGTTTCTATTTGTGTTTTAACTCATTCTTTTCATTGCTATTTCTCAAATAGATCTGATGGAAACTCCTTATACAAGTGCCAAGCTTGTCACATTTATGTATTGTTGTAAGAGAAATTTCTTGGTGACTTGGCATACACATAAAGAACTGACTCCTGAATTATCACCAAATTATGATGGATCTCTGAGCTTGAGAGGCAGTGTGAAATAAAGGAAAAGAACACATTTTTTGAAGTCAGACAGGCACAGTGAGGGAGTCCCAGCTCTGCCATTTACCATTTCACTCATCCTGTTTCAAGTCGCCATCTTTTTTCTTTTTTTTTTTTTTTTGCCTGGACCACTGCAGTAGCTTTCTAATTGATCTTTCTGCTTCCACATCACTGCTCACCCCTGTAATCCATTATCTACATGGGTACTAGTGTTATATTTCTGAAACTGAAACAAGGTTATATACCAATAACTCCCAGGCTTTAACCCTCTGATGACTTCTATTTATACCTTGAATGATAAAATTCAAAGTCCCTCCCATGGTTGTACATGGTCTGTCCCCTGCTGATCTCTTACTTCATCTCTCAGCAGTCTCCCCCTTATTTCTCCATGCCATTAACACAAAGCACCTGGCAGTTCCTCCAACACAATAAACTCATTTCAACCTCAGTCCTTAAACTCAGTCTTCATTCCGTCCCGAATACTCATCACAATGGTACACATCTGCCTTATTCCTCTGCACTGAGATTTTTGTAAGCTACTCCCCCCACTTCAGGAAATCTGCATTCCATTATTTTACGTTTTTCCCCCATCATATGGTGCAACATTATATGAAAATAAATTCTGTATTAGTCACTTAGTTGTTATCTGCCCTTCTTCACTAGAATGTAAGCTCCAGAGGAGGAAGTCCTGTGTCTGTTTTCTCTGCTTCTATATCACCAGTGCTTAAACAGTGTCTGGCACTTAGGAAGGAATATGTAAATATTTTGGAATAGAAATTTTTAGAATAAATAATTTTCAATCTAGGGAAAACACTTACTATGATGAGATCTCATTTTGTGTGTGGATTTTTAGTTTACTTCACAAGCATTCATTGTGTGTCTACAATACACAAGCGGCATTTTGCATGTCTTTGAGAGGCTATGTAACTGTCACGTAGTTGTATAAAATGCCATTTCTCTATTCTTATTTCTCCTGATTCCTGAAAGTTTTCAACATAATTGGCTACTCCATGCTCTTGGATTTTCTGACACTGTCTGCTAATAACTGCCCTCCTAAATCACCACCTGCACTACTCAGTCTCCTTGGCTGACCCATCTTCCTCCCCTTAAAGTAATCCCCGGATGTGGACCAGGCATGGGCATGAAGACTTTTCCCTCCAGCTATCTAGTTTCTCCAATGACTTTCCCAGTTCATGAAACACCAATCACTGCTTCTGGCTCTCAACCTACAACTCAGGCATGACCTCTCATCAGAATCCCAGACTTGTGATTCCAGTGTCCACCTTGATATCTCTACTTGATGCCCATGTATACATCATTTTCAAGATTAAGTTCTTAATCTTGGAAAACTTAGCATTTCTAAAACAACTCTTTATTTTCTCCTCAAATGTGTTTCCTCACCCTCTTCTACACGTCACTAAATGTATAATTGTAGGATTACTATTTGTCAATTTATAATTGAAATAGCTCATTTATCATTTTATTATAAACATTAGTTCTTTGTTTAAGTTTTTAATGCAAAGTTTACCCTCTTAATGACAGCAATAAAAATTATTGTCATGACAGAAGTCTTCTGAATGTAGGCAATATCTAATAAAGGGTATCATAAATGTTTACCAATGTCTTAAAGCTGTTCCTATTTGTGTTTTAGCTCACTGTTTTTATTGCTATTTCTCAGATAGATCTGATAGAAACTCCTTATACAAGCACCAAGCTTGTCACATTTATGTATTGTTGTAAGAGAAATTTCTTGGTGACTTGGCACAAATATACAGAATTGACTCCTGAATTATCACCAAATTATAATGGATCTCTGAGCTTGAAGACAGTGTGAAATAAAAGAAAATAACACATTTTTTGAAGTCAGACAGGCACATTGTGAGAGTCTCAGTTGCTCAAGACAAAACTTTAGAAGCTGTTCTTGGTTCTTTTCTGTTTTTCAGCGTCATATCTAACCCATCAGAAATCCTATTTATTGACTCTGTCTCCAAAAGTTATTCCCAATCTATTCATTTCTTTGTACCTTGACTACCATCACTATATCATACTGGTGTCAGTTTCACGTCTTTTCTATGCTTGTTCCCTCGGCCATTTATCCTCAACCCCTACCCATGATTTTTTAAGAACACAAATTAGGGGCTACTAATTTCCCTTTTTGAAACCCTTCTTAAGTACTCATCACAGAGGGGGAAAGTGTGCCAAATACTTTATCACAGATTAGTAGGGCTGCCTGGCCTCTCTCTGCTTTTCTGACTTATCTTTCTACTGATTACTTGGCCGAAGACACTGGTCTCCTTTCTCATGTCAAGTTTATTGCTATTTTTGATCTAGTTTTTTTTTCCTTCTGCAGGAATGCTGTTTTTCCTGCTTCTTCTTGATATTCAGATCTCAGTTTAAATATCACCTTTTTATAGAAGCTTTTCTTGGCTGTCTATCTGAAATTGCGGGCAAACTATCCAGTATATCCCTGTGTTATAATTGTCTCAGTAGTGTTTATCAGTAACTGGTAATAACCATTTTTATTTTACTACTTTATTTTGTCTCTCTTTCACTCTATAAGAAAATAGTTTGGTGAAAGCTAGAACTTATCTTTATTACCACGGCCTCAGCAGCCCAAAGGGCAACGAGTGGAACATCATAAAGATCCCAATTCATATTAGTTTAATTGGTGATACAATGTGACTCTCTATGACATTAGGTCCAGAACCTAAGTTCAAGTATTGAAAAGACTCACAGTGCCCTAACATAGCTCATTCCCTGGCTGTTAAAGTGACTCCAATTTTCAAGCGAATAATTTCCTTTTTTGAATTCGAAAATCAATTCAAAGAATCAATTTTCCAGAAGGCCTTCCTGTAAGATGCAAATATCCCTGAGTGAATCATCTTTAAACCATTAACACTTTCATGTGCATTTCTACATCAGTTCAAGGAGTCAATTTCTTAGCAAGATCTTATAGGACTGATCCCCAAGACTGCTGAAGTCTGATCAAAGAAAAGGGAAGGAATGATGAGGAGTGTGGATGTTGTTGGGGCTGACAAGAGTGACATCACTGACTAGAGTGACATCACTCTTAGGGTCCTTGAGCTATCATGAACAGGATGTGCACAACCAAAGAGACATAAAAAACTTTCTTGTTGTTTTACATTTTTACATTTGACCTTCCCTGACAGTAAGCCCTTCATTCTTGACAATGACCTACAAGGTCTTATGCACTTGCCTCTATTCTCGGGGAATACTTTCTACTTCTTTCCTCCTCCCTCAGTCCACCCCAAGAACTCACATTTTCTTGTTATCTCTCATTATTCCTGGCCTGCTGTGTCTTTGGACCACTGTTCTTATTCCCTCTGCCTGGAAAGCTACTCTGCCAAGTGTCCTAGGGCTCACTCTCTTTCCTCCTCTAGGTCTTTGCTCGGAAGTCACCTTCACAGTGTTGGGCGGGGGGGAGTTCTTACATAACTTTTATCTTTTCTTTTTAGTTCTTATGGCTGGACTAGTAATAAAATTGACAAAAGACTAAATTAACAGAAGAAAAACCAATTTAATATGTGTGCCTGAGAGGTCATATGATGCTCAGATCATAAAATGAGGCTCAAAGACATTATCAAACCGGGAATCTTTTTATACTTTTTAGACAAAGACACAATAAGTTTGTGAGAAATGGACAGGATGAAAAAAGCCTTTGCTCATTAGAAAGGAATCTAAGCAAAGTTTGGGAGTTCATTCATGAAAAATTTAAATGAAATAGTAAATCTGAAAAGAGGCAACAAGATATGTTAATGCAGACTTCCCCACTCTAAATTGTTTAACTCTAGCATTAAGGTGTCTTCCAGGTGTGAGGAGGGCACCTTTTACATGAAAGATTTATTTTCTGCATTTAAGGAGACAGGGTGTCCTCTGGCACCTGGCTGCTTATAGAATAACGCTAATTCAGAGTAATTTGTAGACCATTGTAGGGTATTCCAGAGATGCTTTCTTGGGCTCTGACAATAGGGTGCTGACTTTGACCTCTCTATTTAAAATTATAATACTGTCCATACTCCCAGGTGCTCACTGCCCTCGTATTTCTTTAATCTCTTCTTTAATTTTTGCCTGAATATTATCTTCAACTGCTATGCTATAAATTTTATTTATTTGTTTATTATCTCACTTCTTCCACTAGAGTGTAAGTTTCAGTAATTTTTGTCTCATTCTATTTCTTCAGAGCCTAGAAAAGTATATGGCACATAGTAGGTATTTCTATATGTTTCTTCAATAAGTGCTCACTGAATACTTACCACCAGCACCCCCAAAAGATGAAGAGAATCAGACATTTCCATGAATCATATTGATTTCAGTAGGGGAATAGCCTAATGGGGTTATTTTTTTTTCCTCCAAAAAGCTGAGTTGGACAGATGAATTAATAAAACACAAATGGAAGTAGTATACATTTCTAGTACGTCACTGGTTCTCACATGCAGGCAATGTTTCCCCCAAGGGGTATGGAGTGATGTCTAGAGACACTTTTAGATGTCACATTGGGGTTGCTGCTGGTATCTAGAAGGTCGAGGCCAGGCCACGGCGTTGTTACATATTCTACAAAGCATAGGATGGCCTCCACCACCAAATATTATCCAGATCCAAATGTCAGTAGTGTTGAGGCTGAGGAACAGTGCACTACTGTATAAATGTTAAGTCACGTCTTGCTCTATGGATTGAGCTTTCACTTTCTTGAAAGGAAGCTTCATCGTGCCACAAATTTCCTTGTCATTTTCTTTGAATTGTTAGTGTTTTAAAATATAATGTAAAATATTTTGCCAGTGGAGAGATGAGAAAGAGTGGTTTATTTACATTATTTAATGAGGCTAAAATTCCTTTTATATTAAAAAAAATCTTTTTACTACTTTTAGAATGGCACATAATAGTACTTTCAGAGTGAGAAGATATGAATTTATGTAATTCTTGAGACTTTAAGATATATGATCAGCATGAATTATGTTACCAAAAAGTTTTTACCTAGATGCTCTACATATTTTATTGATAAACATGGTATATTTATCACAGTAAATTTATGAATTAAGAAGCACTAAAATAAAACTATACTTCTACTGCAATCTCAAATCTATGCTTGAAATACAGTAATCTGACACTAGTGCTAAGATTTAAAAACAGTTCTGAAATTGACATAAGAAAATATTCTCCCATATATCATAATGAAATGCCTTTAACACTTTGTATAAAACATTCATCAACTGAGAAACATTTTGACTATATAGTTCTCTAAGTGACTTGAATATTTATGTGGTTTTTTCACTTTAACTTCCAGACAATGTTTATTTAGTGCCTACTATGTGCCTACTATGAAGAAGATAGGAGTTATGCTCTCAAGTATCCTACAATCTAGTAAGAGAGGTAAGATGTACATACAGAGAACTAAAACACAAAGGAAAAGTGATAAGCAGCATTAGAAGTTCAGTTAGATGTAACAGGATGAGGGAAGTCTGTACAAAGCAGGTGGCTTTCGATCTAAGCTTTGGGGAATGAGTAGAACCCCCACAAGTAAAGGGTTTTCTTGGTAAGAGGAACAGAATGATCAAAGCTTCAGGGGAAGGAGGTGCCCACATTATGAGGATGATTCAGTGACTGATTTTTTGCATTTGTTTGAGTGCAACATAGATGAAAAAGTATTCTGCAGAAAAGAACTGGTTATGTAAATTGCGTAGGGTTAGAGTCTTGAAGCCTTCGTCAAGCTGTTGGCATAAGGATCGAGACAGAAGGGAAATAAGTACTGACATGATAAGAGGTGTCAAGGAAAATCCTTAGGAAGAAATGTGTAGACGAGATGATATGAGCAGAAGGTGAAGTCAGCAAGAACAGTTGGATGCTCAATGAAAGAGCTCAGAAAAGAGGTAATCGAAATCTGAACTGAGGTGCTGGCACTGGGAACTGAGGAGTGGAAACAGATATAAGAAACTTTATGGAAGGAGAAATAGTAGAACTTGACAAGTCTTCTATGAGAGTCAGGAGTTAGGGGGAGGGTTCAAAGACGGCTCTGATATGTCACATCAAAGTAAGTGCGAGCCATGGTGGTATCTTCAAGAGAAACCAGGATATCAGAAATCAGTGAAGATTTGAGAAAACAGAAAACATGTTTGAATTTTAACATGCTGAATTCAAAGACAGGACATTTCATCCAGATAAAGATTTCGAGGTCGATGATGTAATTAGAGACCTGTAGTTCAGAAGAGAGGCTAGTCAGCACCAACGATGCTGTTTGGGCAAGTGTTCCAGTTGCTAAAATTGCTGAAGCCACAGGATAGGTGAGTAAACCTGATTTGGATTAGGTGCTGGATCTATGGTTTCCTTAGTTGAGTTCACAACTCCGTAAGTTATGAGATCCTTGCTTTACAGAAGAGGAAATGTGTCCCAGGGACATCGATTAATATGTTTGGTTATGAATACATGTTCACAGAGCTAGTAAGAGGCAGAAACAAGACTCAAACTAAAATCAGTCCAACTCTGTGTTTCCACTATGTTATACTGTTAAATAGCAAAGGTAAACAGGCTAAAGGTGGGATTCTAGATAATGCCATTTTATGGGAAAGAAAAACTGTTCTCATTGATTAATTTGTTTTCTTTTTGTTGTTTATTATGTTTGTAACCAAGCAGCACAGCAAAAAGAATGCTGCTCTCCTGTCTCAGATGATCATTCACAGTTGAGTCATTATGCTAGACTCATCTTTCTATCGATGCTAAAGTAAGCTTAGGGTTTGTACAAACTGACAGTTATAAAAAAGTAGAGGGGATTGTATTATTGGCATCTTCTGAATTAACTTGCATTGATACCATAAGTCGAAGTTTGCTTTCAGGCTATGCTCTATTAAAATAATAACTTTCAATTTGGGATACTCTCTGGACTTTGTACTAATATTGCTACTTGTTAGTTACCATGTAACGTATGCCAGGTCCCCTCCTACACTGGTGATTCCTGCTTTGGAATGAGCTGAGGATGTGACATATGAGTTTACACAAAATGAGAATGGCAATTCTTAATGAAGAGGATTTATGTGCCTGGTTCATCGAAAGACTGGAGAACTAACTGTCAGATTCCACATCAAGTTATTAGAAGCACAAAGTAGGGACTCAAAAGTATTTACATCAACAAGCCCCTGGAACCTGTGACCACATTATCTGTTCCTAGGTTTAGTCTGTTTCCATGTTGTTGCAGTTGTTAGTGTTGTGGTGGTTGTTATTGCTCTGGACAAAAGTGATCAGGAAAGAAAATGCCCAAGGTTGGGTCCAGAGTGTGTGTCTGTGATTAGAACATTAAACCTACAGAAGCATTATCTTTAACCTTGAACAGACATAGCCACATGTAAAAAAAAAAAAAAAAAAGAAAGTAAAAGAAAAAAAGAGAGAGAGAGAGAGAGACTTAAAAACTTATAAGCTGCTTAATTTGTTTTCCTAAAAAGTTTACATCTATTGAATTCTGTTTATATCTGTAGGAATTAAGAAACCTTACTCAAGATCCACATGGATATTCAGCTTTATGACAAAGATTATGTTTATTATGAAAGATATTAGTCAAAGATTTAAGATAGTTTTTAAGCATTTTCTATTAGCAAAAAAAAAATGAAGTGAGGAAAATATTGTGATCCTTCTGAAGGTTAGTGATGGAAAAAGAAGCAAAACGACTATGCATAAACTTCACGGGAATATGCTGTTTTAGGATTAACACAGCTTTCTTCACATGAAAATATGTAAGTTTTTGTTGGGGTCAGTTGCTCTCTTATTCCATCTAAATACATGGTAATAATGCATCTCCAATAATAGTTGGTGCAAACTCTTCTTTGGTTCAGTAGTTCCCCCTTATGGGCACTAGAGGGCACTAGAGAGCACAAAGACCAAAGGAAGAAGCCCTCCACGTTTTCCACCTTTAGGATTAACACCTGCAGAATCCGGAGGTAGCTTTCTACACAAGCTGTTAAAAATTCTCATTGGTGTTCACCTCAAATTTAGTGCGCACTCTCCCACGAGAGGCAAGTTGAGAAACTCAAGTCAGAGAGGTATGTAAGGGGAAGGCAGCAAGAATTCCATAAACATATTATTGGTCAGAAGAATGACAATTACTTTAAAATAGAGGACTTCATATTTTTTTCCATCTTGATGGGTGCTTGACTGATTTTATCTCATCATCAACCTGGGAAGCCATTAGCAAAAGAGATTGCCATCTACCATCTGTGATGTCCTGGCAATAACTTAATATTGTTCTGAAAATTTAATTTAAATCAATTTACCACAGCAAACGTTTATTAATCTCACAAATGCTAGGTGCTAGGGGATATCAAATGAACAATACATCTTTTTTCACTTGAAAGGACTTAAAATCTTATAATAGTAGTAAGACAAGTATATTAGAAAGTATAATATAGAGTAGAACATGATAAGAACATTTATGAATTAAGTATTTAATCATTCACTCATTCACATATTCAATCAATGACGTATTATCTAATTTGCCAAAAACTATATTGAGCGTGTTGTATATACATTGTTTAGCAAAATAGATTTGAGTTCTGTCCTCATAAGAGTCATCAGTCAATTGGAAAAAAAGAGAACAGAGTGCTATGATAAAGAATCCTTTGGCATGGGAGTAAGTTCTCAAATTCTATTTCAATAGAGTCAAAAAAGGACTTCGATAGGACTGACATTTAAGAAAGAGCAGTATCCTGTAAGGATAAGGGTGAGAACATTCTAGATATACTAAACAGCTAGTGTGAAGATCCTAAAAGAGGAAAGAGCTTGGCACAGTAAAGGAACCCAAAGAATGCCAGCAGGCCGGAGCATAGTAAATGGTATGGAGGACCAGGTCATAGAGAGCCTTGCAAGTGACAGTAGGTGCTGAAAGAAAGAGCATATCTAGCCAAAGGGACCAAAAACTTCACAAAGAAGGTTCTATTTGAGAAAGATGAATAAGTATGATGGAGGAAATAGGCCTTCTGTGTAAAAGCAACTGCATGAGTTTAGATACAGAAGTTTGTGTATGGTTTGGACCCTAACTAGTCCATTGTGCCTAGAGGTCTAGCAGTTGAGTGACATGCAATGAGGTTGAAAACACAGGCTGAAACACATTACAGAAGATATGGAAAAATTAATGGTTCATTAAAAAAATGAAGGGAAGTCACAGACAATATTACTGCTGAGTGATATTGTTGGCATTCCAGTTCAGGAAATTTAATTTGGCAGCAGCACATCTTATATATTGGAAGAGGCAGGAAGAGAATTTAGAGTGAGTCCCTAGAAATCTACAATCATAGTCAGTGAACAGGCATTAGAGTCTTAGGGTGGTGGCAGAGGAATGTGAAGCAGGGGACAGATATGATGATCATTGCCAAGGCAAAGTCTATAAACGTTGGAATCCAACTGGTTGTAAGGATCAAGATAGAAAGAAAAGTCAAAGAAAACTCAAGTTTAATCCTGGGTGACTGACAGAATATTAATGCTATTATTAGTTAACTATGGCTAAGTAGGGTGACAGTGAATTGTGTGTGTGAGTGTGTATGTATGTGAGAGAGCGGGGGGTGGGAGAGAGAGAGAGAATATATTTGAATATAGAACTGAATAAACAAGACCAAGTAATTAGGAAGAATCATGGCAATATGGTTAGATACATTCTTGAAGACATTATTCAATATCCAAATGGAACTAATGGGAAAATGAAAATCCAGCTAAAGAGTAAATATAGAAAGTTAGATGCTAAGTTATTTTTTGAAGACGTTTGATTTGAGGTAATGGCCATCTCAATGCAGCCACAGAGCCCCAGAGAAATCAAGCCTGGACATATAAATTTGGTTGTTGTCTGCACAGAAGTGATAGTTGAAGTGCTGACAGAGAATGTGTAAAAGAAACAGAAGATTATACGAGAAGGGAAGAAAGGAAGAGGAGGAAAATAATGGAAAAAAATAATTAAAAGGAGAATGAGAGTAAAGAGAAGAGCAGAGAGCTAAAAATTATACCTTTGGAAATCCCTAAAATTATGAAGAGGAAAATGATTTATTAAAGGAGAGAGAATGGGAAGGTAAATGGAAATAGGTAGAGTGAAGAAGAGCCAGTCGAATAAAAAAAGATGAGTGTAGAGAAGAGAATAGGATTTCAATTAAACAAAGTCACACTTTTATACAACAGCTTTGTTCAAAAATAAGATCTTATAAAAACACAGATATATACACACATATATATATACATATATGGAAACTAGATGATAAAAACATTTCTTTATGAAGAAAAATATATAAGAAAATGGTTATAACCCCAATTCAGAAATGATAAAGAATGAGTGCTAGATACCATGAAATCTGAACCAAATGAGAGAGGATAATAATAAGAAAAACATATCACCTCAGCCTTTAAGCAGAAACACAGATTTCCCCCTAAAAAATATGTGTGACTGTACTAGAAAGCCCTGCTTTGACGTTTTGAGTAAAGCAACAGTATATAAGATAAATCACAGAAAAACAAAACAGGGAATGTCCTAGTGAATCTCAGCACAACTCTGTAAAACCTCAGAGGACAGATGTGTAAGGAAGATGCATGTTTTCTAACTGGTCTTTCAGCCAAGAGAGAGGAAAGGACCTGGGGCAAAGGAGGATGATGGAGAGAAAGGGAAGTAACACCGTGAAATTACAGACAAAAGTGCCTATGAGTAAAGGGACTTTATTCTAAGCCACGCTTTTCTGAAGGGTGAATGCAGAAATGGTGCCCTGAGACAAGGAAAGAGAGAGGCTTATGAAGCTACAACCTATACCGAGACTGCAGTCCACCTACTCACTTCCTGTCATACTGCCCCCTAATACCATTCTTCTTCAACAAACCGAGGCTATGGGGGAAAAAAAGGAAGAATAATCTGAAATGATTCAACATGGAACACAGCTGTACATAGTATAGAGGAATGAAAAGAGAAAAATAAAAATCAGCAAAAGGCAAATAAGAACACATCCTTCCAAAAGAATTTTAGACAATCATCCATTTTTCTCTAATACATTGCAGGCAGGATGATCTCCCAAGGAAAGCAAGAGTCAGAGGTAACTTAGAGAGGGGATAAAAGCATGCGAATCAGAGATAAGAAAAAAGAAGGAAAGAGATTTAGATAACTAACAAAGGAATGAAAGAGTAACATGAATGTTTTAGAGAAAAAAGCCATATCGGAATAACCAACACAGAATTAACAGAAATGAAAACCATAGAAACTTGGTGGACAAAATGGGAAAATCTCACAAAACAAAATGGAAATAACAGGATTTTTAAATGATCACAAAAAATGGTGGCAGATAGAGAAGACAAAAAAGATATCCAGGATCTTTTTTGCCTACTTAGTATTTCTGGAAAAGATAGCATGACCAATAAAGGATGAAAAAAATAAGAATATAAGGGGGGAAAATTTCTGAAATAAAATAAAATAAAAATTACTCTAAGCAGGTGCCTCAGGTCCCTGGTGGCAGGGCTTGGGGGGTGAAATAGAACAGTACGATCAACTTTAAAATACTCTAGTGAAGTTGCTTAATTTTAAAAACAAAGAAAATGTTTACATGAGCATAAAAAAAGGAATAACATGAGAGTCCTTTGACTTCTCCTTACTGACATTCTGTATCTGAAAACAGTGGACAGTCTTGAAAGTTTTGAAAGTATGTGAAAGATTATTACTCCCTCCTTTATCTGTCAAATACAGACAGGTATTCTGGGCAGGCAAGAACTCATCACCCTCTCTCACCCCAGGAAAGTTGCTTGATAAGAATCTCTAGCCAAATAATAAATAAATCAAAATAAGACCTAGGAAATTGAAACATTGTAGTAAAAATACTAGTTATCAACATTAAATATTTTAATAGTAGCAAACAGATTAATCAACCTGTGAGAAGTAATTGGACGACACAGCATGGAAATGTTATAAACTCCAACGATGTCAAAGTAATGACATAATTCACTGAAAGGGGCAGGTGGCAAAATAAAGGAGGTGAGAATACATGTAAATATACTAGTGCTTCTTCTGCTTAGTAACAAGAGATACTGTCGTTAGTGATACTTCTGTATAGCATCAAGAGATACTGTCTGAAGCTGAAAATCTGTACTTAAAAATTCATAACAATCCTAACATTCATGTTTTTCATTACATTTTTCTTAAATCTAGAGGGATTTGTTTTAGTAAGTAACTTGTTTTGAAAATACATTTACCTAAATGTCAGCAATTCCTTTGGTTTCACTTCAGCATTTTTTTTTCCTTAAGTGCTTCTAACTTCATATTTAATAGACTAAATAAAAAGAAAAAAGAGAATGTGCCACGTCACTAGCCAAAATTTGAGACCTGAGATGTTTCCTTACCATGGCATGCAGGCCCAGCTGCGGAATTAATTTTGACTTTCAGGTTGTACAGCTACTAGGTATTAGATGATGTCAGATATTTGGTAACATTGACGAAATAGTCTAAGCAATGCAAGAATGTATTATATGCAAAAGTAAAATAAATTAGGAATCTAGATTCCTGGAGTTTTTTTTAAAGATCCATATTTATAGAAAATAAAAACAAGCAAAAAAAAAAAAACTGGTATGACAGAGATATCTATTAGAGCAAACATCAAATTAAGCCCAATAAACCACTGAGTGTTTTCTCCTGAGACACTGTGCCTTTCAAAATGGAATAATGAGAATTTGAGTGCAACCCCCATTGTCACTCTCCTGTCAGAATATGACAGTTGCCTGTATCAGCTCTACTCCCAATGCACAGACTATCCAAGTGAAAACTTGGACGTGACAGAACCAACTTCCTGCCTCACAACTAGGACTGTCTGTAGGGAGTGAACTAGTCAAAAGGAAGAATCATCACTCTAGAAGGAGTGAGCACATAAATTTAAATCTGCAGCAAAGCAGAGCTCTGTTACTGAAGGAAAGTGAGCTGGTTCCAAATTACCCCCCTCAGTCACCCTTCCTCACCCCAGCAAATGAATTAATGTGTAAGGCTATACTTGCTAAATTAAAATCCATCTATCTTCTCTTGGGATTTTTCCCTCCTGTGGAAATGGAAGTTTCGCTTTCCTGGCTGCCCTCTAAAGCTTTCAGCAGGAACCAGAATTCTAAAATAAGAAATTCTTTAAACCATCAGGTTCATATCTCTTACACACAAGAAAAATATCTAAAGTTTTTTATGTAAAAAAAAATTACTTTCAACAAATTTTAAAATACTGGCACAATCAGTTATGTAAGCATCAAACATTTGTATCTGTACGTATTTCATATTTTTCAAAACACCCATTTGATTTTCACTATAGATAAGACATTAGGTCTACTTTGACAAAATAAAATTAAAAACTAAAACAAATAAAAAAAAAAAACAAGTCCTCTGAAGGTCAAATTACAATGCAAGCAGAATTGGGTTCAGAGGTCCTGATTCAAATTCTGAGTGTGTGCTACCATTCTGAGCTGCAACAATCATTATCTCAGATTCCTTGTCGATTTTGGTGTCCTCTCTCATGTACCAATCCAACAAATCCTCTAAATGCGATATTTTGTATTCCACAGAGCCTGTTCCATGATTCATTCTTATCTTCTATGGATATTTATTGAGCCCTACCTCTACATGTGCCATTGATGACTGAGGAGGCTCAAGAGCCAGGGATACAGATGAAAAAGGAGGGAAGTAAACAAAAAATTGGAATGTAGGGTCAGAAACATATAATATGAAACTCACTCCTAAATCTCTTTGCTATGCCTTTCTATATACTATTGTTCTGAAATCAGTCATTAAATGAAAGTTAATATTCTAGAGAAAGTTGTCACCCAAGTTGTCTGTGTAGGTCTTAAATTATGAGTGAAATTTAGGAGAATGCTCTTTAAAGAGAGTAAAAAAAATTGTTAGCATTCCTGCTGTACTCAATGCCAAAATATTGATTCCTGCCAGGTAGTAAAGTATACTGCAAAGATAAGGTTTTCCATAAAATTATGACATAAAAGGTTTATGTTGACTTGTCCATCAATACTTTTGAGATATCACTGCAAATCTTTGCCATTCTCCTGCTTATAATGATGAAGAAATTAACTTTGATCATTGGAGTTGACTCTCTTATTATGCTAAAAAATACATGTATTTTAAAATCTAAATACTGTTATGCTGAGTACTGAATATGAGATCTTCTAAAATTAACAATCTTAAATTGACCTCACACTACATCAAACTAAAAAGCTTTTGCACACATAAGGAAACCGTCAACAAAGCAAAGAGACAACCATCTGAATGGGAAAATACATTTGCAAGCAACACCTTCAATAAGGATCTAATATCCAAAATACACAAAGAACTCGTACGACTCAATAACAACAGAAAACAAACAATCCAATTAAAAAATGGGCAGAGGACCTGAACAAAAACTTCTCCCTAGAGGACATACAAATGGCCAACAAACATATGAAAAGATGTTCAACATCACTAGCTATTAAGGAAATGCAAATCAAAACCACAATGAGCTACTACCTCACACCTGTTAGAATAGCTGTAATCAACAGGACAAGTAATAACAAATGTTATTGGAGAGGATGCCAAGAAAAAGAATCTTCATACACTGCTGGTGGGACTACAAATTGGTATAGCCACTATGGAAAACAGTATGGAGGTTCCTCAAGAAACAAAGAATTGATCTACCATATGATCCAGCAATCCTTCTACTGCGTAATTACCCCCAAAGACTTGAACACATATGTTCTAAAAGATATTTGCACACCGATGTTAATAGCAGCATTATTCACAGTGGCCAGGACATGAAAGCAACTGAAGTATCTACAATAGATGATTAGCTAAAGAAGCTGTGGTACATATATACAATGGAATATTCAGCCATAAGAAGAGTTGAAATCCTGCCATTTGTGACAACATGGATAGACCTCGAGATAATTATGCTAAGCAAAATAAGCCAGAAAGAAAACGTTGAAAATCACATGCTATCACTTATATATAAGATATAAACCTAAAAACAATAAACAAACAGAACAAACAGAGACTCATGGAAATGGACAATAGACTAGTGGTTACCAGAGGGGGAAGGGGGGAGGGAAAGGTAGATGGAGCAAAAGGAGTTAAATACGTGGTGATAGAAAGAAACCTAACCATTGTGAACACACAATGCAATATATATATATATATATATATACCTTACTGTTGAATTATACACTTGAAAATTACTGGATTTCATTAACAAATGTTGCCATAATAAGTAAGTAAAAAAATAAATAAATAAATAAAATTTTTAAGATGTAGACAAAAACTTTTGAGAATTTCTAGTAAGCTATCAGAACTTGAAGTATACTGACCCATATCTACCTAGTAGAGCAATCCTTTCTTCCCTTTGCTTTATTTTGCCATTTGTATCTTCACTCTATGTTTCTAAGAAGGAACACAAATATCATTTTGCAACAAATATTTTATTTTTTATTCTCAACACACTTTCAAATCACCATGAAAATAAACAGAAATAAGGACAGAAACTATATTAAGTTTCTGGTTATGTCCTCTCTGGCTGATCAAAGGAAACCAAAAGATTTATAATCTCTTGACTATGTACTATGAAAAGCAAATGATGGCCTGCATGATTTGAAACAGTGGATTTATCAGGATTACTTGTAATTGGCTCTATAACGCATTACATGTTCTTGGCAGATCAGACTGTTATCTTTGCTAAGGCAAAGCACATAGAAAAAAGGGATTGACTAGAGGTTTAGAACATTCTACAATGATTCACCCAGAAATAATAATTTAAAAAAAGATCATGTGAGACAGGCAACAATTAAAAGGAAGAGCTGAGCCTGAGAATCAATCAACCAAATGTGTTTATATAGAGTTGAATATTGCTCATTTTGTAGCAGGAATAAAGGTGAGTATTTTGGAGGAAAAGCTTGCAAGAGAAAAAAGATCATAAAATAAACTGTAGAAGACATTGGAAGTTTGTTGTAACTAAAATAAAGGAGTCAAATATGTGGTGACAGAAAGAAATCTAGCTATAGGCGGTGAACACACAATGTAATATGTATATGCCTTACTGTTGAATTGTACACTTGAAACTTACTGGATTTCATTAACCAAACAAAATAACCATAATAATAACTAGAGGTTTGTTGAAACTAGAAGTAGAAATAGGTATATACCTTGGCCATCTTTTTGCAATAATGATGGCATAGTCCTAGGGCGGAGAGTGGCATGGAGAGAGACCTGATACAGCAGAAGTTAAGATATATGCAGCAATAGCTTCTTTTGCTTAATTTGCAAATGATTTATATCCCTTTGTGGACCCTGGCCATATGAGGACCTGTTAACTCTATTATTGCCATAGATGAAATCATTATTCTATTTCAAAGGAGATGGGGCAAAAGAGTGAATAGACCAGGTTACATTTATTATCACTATTGAAAGAATAATTACTTCACTCCTTAGAAGATATTAGGCATATTATTCCCGACTCAGAAGCAGCGAGTCATTTTCCGGTGGAAATTAAAATAATTATGAAGCATTAAAAGTCTTTCTGCCACAGAATCCAAATTTTTAGTATATGTCACAAGCATAAAGAAGCAATGGACAAGCACATATAATTTTGATGCACAGTTTACAAAATTGGAAGCATTCAATTGGTCATCAAGTTAAATATAACTCATTGTCTGATTTGTGGTAGTATGAGTATTATACAATTACATAAATATTAAAACACAATTGATTTAAATAAAAAAAATAAGAAAAGCCAAATATTGTATATGCTTTTGCTAGATAGCTAAACAATGCCAAACCATCCAGATGTAAAGTTAAGTTCGGTCAGCCAGGATAATCAGCCACTTGCTAAGTCATATTCTCTTCTTATTTATTTGCCAGGCCAAATCTCCTGTCTATATTTTTTCCAGCTGCAGTGCATATTTTATAAAATTGTGGCTATCAGGGTAGCAGTGTTTGGGAGCTGTTTTCTATAACACATTTTACTTTTGGATTTTGCCTAGAGCTTTCTTGTTCTACATTGAGAGTTATCTTGATATTTCAGCAAGAGAATACTAAGAAATGTCATCAAGTGTTCAGACACAGGGAAAAACAAATTATTGGAGCCAAGACAATCACTGAATTTATTTCGCACAAAATCATTGCCCCATTACTTTTTAGCCCCTTATAAAACCTGAACCATTCTCTGAGTGACTGTTTTGAAATGATAGTTTTTATAGATTAGGTAGAGATTCTCCAAGTCCACTGTAGAGATCTACTTAGAAAGTAAATTTCGTGAATTCCATTTGAATAGCTATGGTAGCACTTTATCTTCCCATCCACTTAGAAGATTCCTAAAGATGATGTAATATAAAAAAAAAGTCATACACAAAAGACACGCCTATTTATAGACAGGAAATTCAAACTATTGCTTTTCATGTCTTTTTAGAAGGTGAACTGGCAAGAGGTGGTTTCTTTTTGAAGATCTGGCTAAAAAAGTATTAATATTCTTGAATACTTTTAGACTTCTGGTCTGCTTTCCTGAAAGTCATGTTTGCATTGCTAGAGAGGTACGTTTTCTAACCACATTATTTTCTTTATTTTTTTTCTTTTTCTCCTTTTTAACAGTGACTTATAGTAAAAGAAAGAATAGGGGTGAACACATTTTTTTATCTAATTCATAAAATCATTTAATCTTAAACCAGAAAAAGGACATTGACTCACAAAGTCTAACAATACATTATTTCTATTCTTCAATTCCCACTCCATATAACCAGAAAGTACACCCTACACTGCCAAGGAAAGCAAGTCCATCATTGAGCATTGCTGATCATTGAAGTACTTCTTGATAATGTTCAAATCTGCCATCTTTCGATTTCTATCAATTCATCTTAATTTGAGCCTTTGGAAGTACACAGAATAATCTAACTTCTCTTCCCCATAAAAACCTTTCACGTAAATGAGGCCAAATATAACCTTCCCTATCACCAGAGAGGCTGGTTTCCTTCATACTAAATAGTATCAGTTTCATCAACCATTCCTCATAAGATATGATGCTCACTATCATCTCAGTTGCCTTTTCTAAAAATTTACTCTAAATTCTTCTCAAAATGAAGGATTAAGAGTATTATGTTATTTTCAGAGATGGTCTAAGCAAGTGAAACTGAGTGAGACTGTTCCTTCCCACACACTGGACTGGGATCTTTGCACCAGTCTTCATAACATCTCACTGGTGACTCATACTAACTTTACTATTCACTCAAGTCCTTAAGGATTATGATGCTGCCAATAAGCCTCACCATCTCCCTTCTGTTTTTGTCTTCTTGCTTTTTAAATCCAATATTAGGATCTCACAATTATCACTCAAATTACATTCAGATATAGACCATCAATAGCCCATCAAATTTTTTTTTTTGGGGGGGAGGATCCAGGTTCTTTCATCTTCTGTGATTTGCAAGTTTTACAGATATTTTTAGAAACCTCATGGACAGAATCAAACCACAACCAGAAAACTTCCTAGAGTGTGATGCTGATCCATTTTAAAATGTGTTCTCTCAAGAACAGTGGCTTAACTTGTTAATGACTTGCCTAAACACATTTTTCTCTATCTGATCTACAATATAGTAAAAAGATATCAAATTTGTTTCTACAATCTAACTACTGTCAACTGTCTCTGTGATCTGTGGGCCTCAGACTTCTGGCAAAAAAGGTGATAAGCTTTATTATTATGATTTTTACTCAGGCAAACCATGGTAGATCTTTCTAACAATTATTTTATCTTAAGAGATCATAAGACATTCCTATAATAATCAAATTTTAATCTTTAGTGTAATCAGCAACAAACTCAGGGTTTCAGTTTATAAAATCCACATCATTTTGTTGAAAGCCAGAGAGTTATCTGCCCTTTATGAGCCTTCTGATATCTCTATTATTCACCATGATTTCGCTAAGACCATAGCAGCTCCGTGGTCTCTAAAGTCTGGCTGTACCCTGGACTTTAACCCAGTTAAGCTGAGAGCTGAAACTCCCTAAAAACAGCAGAGAGGAGTGTATGTGTTGGAAGCAGGGGTCCACTGAGAACTTCTGAACCCGTCTTGGATTTCTGTTGTCACTTACTTACTGCCCACTTAACTGTTTCACCTTTGATTTTGTTTTCCAAGACAAACAAAAGAGAAGCAAAATGACCGTTGCAGAATCTCTCTTTTTTCCGTCACATCCATCTTCATTGTACCACCAACATGTCCTTCAGAGAGCTTTTGTATTCCACGTACATTGAAACACAAAACAGTCCTCTTAGATTTCCAAGTCAGTGTCCACATCCTACAGTGGTGAGAACTTTGACCTTCCAGGACCCTGATGGCTTCTGTAATCCTGTACTCAACTTGGAGCATGTGGTTTTGCTTCCTATTATGCATAGAATGAGCTTTTAATGGCTGAGTTTGAGTGGGTCTTTTGCACAGGTGCTTGTTACTTTAAGCAGTTCCCCCTTTTCTTCTTTACTGATATCATTAAAAACAGATAAAATTTTACTTTTTAACTCTTTGAACCATCTATCTTTCCAGGCTCTAACAGTATGTAATCAAAGCTATTCCCTTAATGAGGTTTTAAATTTGTCTTCCTAGTTAGATTACTGGAAGGTATATTATAGTTTGTCCAGAAATATGAGGTGCCTTGGGGTAAAGAATGGAATAGTGGGGTTTTTCCACACTCAGGGCATTGGAGACTATATTGTATAGGGCTATTGTGTTTATCTTCCAATTACCACTGATGTGGACCAGTTGTACCATTTACTAAACCACAGTTTTTTATATTTAAAATCTTATTACCACAGTGTGTCTGCTTTTAAGTTTGATGTATTATAAACATGTTAATTCTTTTTTTGCTTATTATTTTACAGATTCTAAAATATTTAGATTTAAATATGAACTATATGTCCAAGAGTAAGACTGGCTCAGAAAAAAGTAGAAATACTTAGGAAAATTATCCCCATTTTCTCAGACCTCCCCATGCCGCTGCTCTCCCCACCTCAGTGGTGGCCTGGTTGCCCTGCCATTAGGTATCTTAGCCATCTCATAGTCATTCCTCCTGTGACTCTAACTAAATGTAAACACATGTTAATTTATTTATAATGAGGTGTAAGTAGATAGAAGTGACTCTTCCTTGGAGATTATATAGATCTATAGATCTCTATATCTAGATATAGATATATATAGAGATCTATATAATTATATATATTCAACAGGCATTGGATGTTGTTAAAAGCACTACTGACTAGCAAGAGGGAAGATGAGAAGTTTCACATCAATCACTCATTTATTCCTCCACTCCACAAACATTTATCGAGTCTTTTCTATGTGCCAGGCCTGGGTCAGGCACAGACAGACTAAGGTCATTGTCAATCAAGCCCTTAAACTCCAGGAACTCTCTTTTTAGTAAGAGAAAAAGAGATCAGAAAAAAAATAATAACACATGGGATATTAAAATCAGAAGATTAATTATGAATTACAGTTCCAGGTTAGCTATCAAAAAAATGGAGAAAGAGTATCCCAGGTGTAAAAACGTGGGAACAGTATGAAATAGCATCTCAGGTTTTGAAGATGGCAGGTTTTGGCATGTGCTTACAGCAAAGGGTTCTCATTTGCCAAAGTGGCTTGAGAGAAAGCAGGTGCTGGACTTGAAGAATCTTATGTCTAAGCTCAGAGTTTGGACTTTATCACTAAAACTATGAGAAGTTTTGAAAGTAAAATTTCTGGGCTCCGTGAAATAAATATTTGAAGGTCATTTTCTCTTCTACCTCTCACGTTCTCCCAATGATCTTTCTATCTCAGGTGAATTTCAAAAGAAGGCAGTTAAATTTCATTTCTCCTACATTATCGATAAAAGACTATTTTAATAGGAAAAAGGTATAGAGACACAACTAAAGGGACAGAATAATATTTGTCTGATGGCTCATATCATAAGATTTCTGAGAGCATACTAGCATCTGTATAAAGATCTCTATATAGATATAGACATGTATATGCATTATTTAGCTATTTACATATAGTTATCAAATTTTCATGTTTATAAACATGATTTACATGCAATCATGGCAAATCAGAGAAGATTTTGCTTTTAATCTGAATCTAGCACAGACTTTATTATTTAATATGTGTATTACTACAATTATTATAATTGTTCCACTATACAGAGGAACTTTTCATAAAGCAGATTAAATTGGTAGGAAAAAAAGGAGCTACACTGCATAGAAATGACCTAAAATTAACATCTGCAAATAAACCAGGGACACGTGTCTGTTTCTGTGTGTCATAATCATTTCTAGAGATTGATAATCTGACTTAGTACTTTAATTTAGCTATCCTTTTCCATCTTGGCTCCAAAAGAATGCTACTTCTAATCTTTTTTTTTTTTTTTTTGTACTAAGAACCAAGAAATAATGCCATTTTCTCTTAACTTTTCCACTGCTTCAGTTCAATTTCCTGCTGATTGATTTCTGCTTCCTACTTTTTATTTCTAAGAAATTATACATGCTGCTCTACAAAGGACAGCGTGTTGACTGCCTGAAATAAATGTCTGTGGTAATAGAACAGTGTGCAGTAGCCTGCTAGGGTCGTGAGGGGTGTGACATGCTATTGCTTTCAACGGGAACAGACTCTCCCACAGTTCTCTTTCACCAAGTGTGCCCGCCGCCATGAAGCGGGCCAGGGACAAACACTCACGTGGTTAGAGGGAAACACGTCTGCTGTTGAGGAACCAGTTACTGAATCAGAGTTATGTAGCCCAGCGGCACCCAAGTCACCAGATAATCGCTGGCTCTGGATGAGCTTTGTAGAAATGGCGACAAAAGAACAAGTTAAGAAGTAAAAAGAGAGAGGGAATAATCATTTCATCACCTCGATTTATTTCTGAATAGGACTTATTAAGGGCTAATGGCCTATGACCACTGCTATGGCTGAGGAATATTACCTATGTTTAGGGCCCAGGACTAAATATATTTATCAGATATAAAATGTAGTTTCAAAGATCCTGAGAGGCCCTGAATCCCAAAATTCCTCTCTGCACTGGCAGTTTTATACCCCAGAATGTCTTCATCAAATGATCAATTGCTGGAATGTGTGTATTATCCTCATCCAGTTGTCTGATTATGGGATTCAGAGGCTCTAGAGAACTCTTGAAATATAATTGTGTTCTCAATGAGGTTTTGATGAATTAGATGCTTGGATCTGACAGACAATCTCAGAGTCGTGTTGAGAACATGTGAGAAACAGGGAGAAAAAAAGAAAGAAAGAAAGATAAAGAAATAAGACCTGGGATATCATGGTTTTGCCTCCGTCCAGCCTTCCTGGGGCCACTTCTCCGAAAACAAAAACAAAAAGACATCACTAGCCCTGGATAGGGGACCATAGCAACCAGCAAGTGTACTAAATGAGCAGATCAATACAGGCAGAAACTTCTGGGTTCTGTAGGTTAGTAGTTTGGGTAAGTACTCACTCTATTTCAGAAAGGTTTATAGCTCACAAAGATAGAATACAGCAATAGTAGAATGAGCTAAACATGAGAGAAAGGAAGAAAAAAAATTATATCGAGTTAAGTGAAGACCAAAAGAAACCTAAACAGAGCATGCTAGCATGCATGGTGCATTATCTAGCATATCTGTGATCAGAAGAGCATAGAATCTGCCCACACTGAGTGTGGAAATCAAAAAGGCCAAACCTGCAATCAGACAGAGGAACAGAAATGAAGACAAGTATAAGAATATTAATATTAAAGGAAAAAAACCCTCACTACTATTTATTGAATACTGACTAGAAACATGATAAGCAATTCACATACATTACCTCCTTGAACATTCATAGAAATCATAAAACAGATTTTTTATTCCTATTTTATATATTAGGAAGCTGAGAACTATAGAACTATAGAACTTATTGGGTAGAATATACTGGGAGAGCCATCATTCAAACCCAGGTCTGTCACAGTCCCAAGCACACGTTCTTAAGCACTCTTACAAGGTCAAGTATAAGGTGAAGGGCCAAGTAAACACAGGAATTAACCAAGGAGTGAAGAACACAATTCCTGGGGATGGGGGATGGTGGCAATAAAGAAAGAAGGTCTACCACAATTCTTCTGAGTGTTGTTTTCATTGCACATCATTAGAAATAACAAATTGTGCCACATAAGAGTAATCTCTTTCATTATTTCAATGACCATCATAATATATGTATATTTTTAGAATATTGTCATTTCTGTTAAATAGCTTCCAAAAATATAAATTTTCTTCTAAATATCTAGTTATACTTAAGTAAAAATTGAAATAGTTGCTCAACCCAGGGCAGTAAATATTATCAAAGCATTCTTCTAAAAACTATTAAAACTGTAAAAATATTTGATCCTCAAAATGTAACACTTCCCTTTTTCCATTCAATGATTTATTCAATAAATGAATATTAAGAATCTACTATGTGACAGATCTGCAAACCCTGTGTAGTGGAAGAGATCTCTGTTAGTATGTAAAATTATACATGAAATTGATTTTATATATAAGATTGTTATATGCATGTAAAATTAGGGCTGCCACAACTACTGTAGAAAAGTTTACAGTATTTCAAGAGTGCATAATGAAGATTATTCTTAATCATGGCAGTTAAGGAATGGCCTCCAGCAGAAATAGTGTTTGACATGAGTTCTGAAGGATGATTGGGTGGTACCTAGTTGAAGGAGGAAAGTGGGAAGGTGGAAAGAACGTTTCTGCAAGGGGGCTTAGCATTTGCAAGGGCCCTCTGGTGGATGGAGGCCAAAAGTGTTCATGAGACTGAAAAAAGGCCAGTGGGGCTGAAGGGCTAGGATGGTGGGAGGCAAAGCTGGAGAAGCAGAGGAGCCAGAGCATCAGACAGCACCAGAGAGGTCAGTCAAACACTTCTGCCTCTGTTTCACTTCTCATTTACATAGGTTAAACACAAAACATTTGCTTTTAACAAATATTGTGTTTCAGTGAAATCTATAACCACTTGAATATCTAATATATTTATCTTTTGTAATAAATAATGGGTGTAGAATATTATAGTAAATAAAGAAGCATATTTTTGTCATAAGCATTTATGAATTTTAAAAGATGCCCATATAGACAGACCTGTGGATGCTTGCTTTTCTGCTTGTGTTATAACATATCCCCTCTTATCTGAACATATGTATATTCTTTGTGATTTACCTTCAAATTCATTATAATTATATCTTTGTAACTCTGATACATTATTTCACCCCATTGAATTTCTGCCTTTTATTCTTACTAGCCTATGATCATGGACACATCACAAAATGATATTAAAAATCATGTTTATATCACTATTTACAAATATAATATCTAAATTTTATGAATTAATATTATTTCTACAGCATTAACTTTTCTACATTAATTGTCCTTTATTCACTCTATATGTATTTACTTTGTGATTATTAAGTAAAAGATTGTAGCACTTTGTAGAACTGTATAAAATAAATTATAAGGAGATATATTAGGTTAAGTACAGGTTGTAACCAAGAAGACTCTAAGCTTCATAGAGAAAACACTGTAGCTTGTTCATTCTATTTCCAGTATCTGACTATATATAGAGTATTCAGTATAGTTGTTGTACTGAAGGATAGAGTATTGAACTAAAGTATTGAAGAATAGTAGTTCTTTATTAAAGTCATTTCTTTGTACAAAAAGAAAATTAAAATAAGAGGCAGAATAGGTCTATATTCCTTTTAAATCCAGAATGTTTCTCATTTGATTTGCTTCCTTTTGCATTGTGAGTGTGAGTGTGAGTGTGAGTGTGTGTGTGTGTGTGTGTGTGTGTGTGTGTGTGTGTGTTTATGAGTCTAATGGCAACAGTTATGGCTTATTTCCCATGAGAAAAGATAAAGAAAACACACACATACACAGTGATAATTAATTCAGAGCAGTGTTCTTAATTCATACATTTCCATGGTTGGAATGACTGTATGTGTAGATTTTCTAAACCAGTGCTTTCCAATCATTGCCAGCAAAAATGCCCTATTTTTGAGCATGAGGTGTAAGATTTCACAAATTGATATATATTCCTTAGGCTTTTTGAAAATAAGAGTTTCTAATTTGGAACTACTTCTTAAACAATGAATATTTTGAGAAAGCACACACTTTTTCTTCCAGCATTCCTCTTGCATAGTTGGACACTGAAGAACCAATTATCAGTATGGTTATCCTAAGTGTATTTTTATAGGTTTTTCTTCTCTGCAAAAATGATTCCAGTCTTTTTTATTATAAATGTTGTAAGGTATGATGTGTGAATCAACCCTTTCTGTGCAGAAAGGGTTGCTAACATAGACAGAAAAATATGAAGGTGTTTGTCACTACCAAACATGCATGCACTCAACAAATGATTGAGTTCGTACTTGGTTCCTGCAGGGTGTTCAACGTTGGAGATCAAAAAAAAAAAAAAAAAAAAGAGTACAATACAGTATCTGACTCCATAAAGCTTACCACCATTTGTAGAAATATAAAAATAAGATAATTACCTCTCACTATGATCTAGGTTATAAAGCTGTCACAAGGTGGCCAAGTATTTTGCCTACACTTCAAGAAGGATTTGAGTAAAATAATATAGAGAGAATATACCACCATGTAATGGTCTCGAAATAGGTTCTTAAAATTAGTAACTAGAATGGCCAGGCTTATCACTTATCAGAGTACCAGTGAGTCATTGAGACATGTGATGAGATATTTACTAACTTGTGCCTTCATTTTTGCTAGAAAATAACTTTCTATGAAAGTTAAACATAGCTATGGAGTTTAATTTAGGTTTCTACTCTTTCTTGTATTAAGCCACATTGGAAATGAGTTCAATCTAGACCTAAAAAAAGAGAATCAATCAACTTCATGATGATGGACCCCTGGAATTTTGAAAACTAGACTTCTTCTAAGAGTAAATGATAGAAATACAACCTGATTTAAAGGGTTTGCTCTAGAGTAAGGCTGGTTAAGTTTGATGCTGGCTCTACAGTGTGATCTGAGACAAATTTTTTACAATCTTATTAATCCCATTTTCATCTATATAATGTGGCTAATAATGAAAACCTAGCTCAATAGGTGATATAAAAACTAAAAAAAAATTATATCAAGTACTTTGCACTATCCCTGGCTTTTATAGAATATCAAATACTGTCAGAATTTCTAGGACTGTATCTATATATTTATAATATTAAATACAATTTATCTATATCTAAATCCACTTTAAGCTCTAGTTCACCTTATATGCAAATCACTTCCTAAGGTTTTCAGGTATAACTGATTTGAGCTTATGGCAGTCGGTTATATTGGTTTCCTCTGATGAAACACTCCTCCTGATAGTCATACCCTTATGTAATGAATCTGAGCAGGCTGCCATATTCACTTTAATAAACAGAAAGTAGTAGAAAAGACATTGTGCCAATACCAGAGTTAAGGTTTTTTTTAATTGACTTTTCAATTACAGTTGACATACATTTTTGTATTAGTTTTGGGTATACAACATAGTGATTAGACATTTATATACCATACTAAGTGATATCCACACTAAGCCTTGTGCCCATCTGGCACCATACACAGTTATTACAATATTACTGACTATATTCCATATGCTGTACTTTACATCCATGTGACTATTTTTATAACTGGCAATTTGTAGCTCTTAATCTTAAAGTGAAAGGAATTAAGAAGTACAGAGCCAAGCTTTAAGAAATCCTGGCAGCTTCTGCTTTTGCTCTATTGAAAACTCCAAGCCACCAAGTAAAAAATCCTGTTATTTTGCTGGAGACACAATGCAGAAAGAGAGAAAGATCCTGAGACTACATTATAGACAGGATCAATCACCTAAGTGGCCCAGCTGATTCAAGTCCCCAGCTGCCCCACAACCTGAACATACACACAAGTAACTGCTGGCGAGACCAGAAGAACCATCGAGCTGAGCCCAGCAAATGAAATATTTTTTGTTTCAAGACACCAAGTTTTGGATGTTTATTTGAACAATAATAGATCACTGAAACAAGGATTTTTTTCTCTTTCCTTCACTTTCTTCTCTCACCACATGCACTTTTTAGATTTCTTCCAACATGGACCCTTTTCACAAATAGTCAGCTGGTCAATCCATAAATCCTTATAAGCTGATCTAAAATATTACTTGAGTCATTTATGGCATTTGTGATACATGTTATTTAAAAGGTAATAGGATTTTTGGAAAATGGAGAGTCCAACCCACTTGGCTTCAGCAGCTCAGTATTATATCAAATATAAGTTCATGAGAGTCTTTCTGTAAGAACAGCTTCATGAACATTCAATCACCTAAAACTTCTCATGTTTTTGCAATTTGATATAACTCTTCATTGACTCATCATGATTTGGACATCATAAAATATTATGATATATATCAGTGTTTATAAAACCTCATTATTCATTAATCTCTACTGCTTTTGGGTTCTGATATTATTTAGGGTTACAAAAAATAATTTTCACCTAGTGCTTCTGTCCAAGATATAATCTGTTTTAGAATTTGTAGTATTTTCAGAATTAAAATAACTTTCAAGCCCTAAATGTAAAAATTTCAAATGATAAATTTTAGTACACCTCTGCAATTTGATTCTTACTTCTTTATTATAATATTATAATATATATTATCAGGCTTTTCTGATTATACTTAACCTGTTATACAACCCTAAAGTATAGCCAAATTTTAAATTAAAGATGAATTTGAACAGTCCAAAGGTTTATCAAAAGGGATGATAATTCTTCAACTCCATGATCCAGCTAAATCACCAACACAACGGCATGGTTTGAGGAAAAGGCTACATAATTTGCATGGATTCCCAGGAGAATATCTCTAATTTCAAGTCTGTTAGTACCACATAGAAGACTTTAGAAATTATGACTTAGGCTTATAATATAAGAAATTGATTCTTCTATAGATCTTTGAAAATAATATCTGTTGGGGTTAAGGAGTGATAATTATTTGTCTCCCTAGGACACTATCAGTCAAGGTTCTTCAGAGAAATAAAACTAATAGGCGATAGCTAGATAATATAGATATAGATGATATATAGCTATATAGATGATATATATATAAAGATGTATATAAAGCAATTGGCTCAGCAATTACAGAAGCTATAAGTTTAATATCTACAGGGTAGATTGGCAGGCTGATGCTACAATTCAAGTCTAAAGGCCATCAGGCTCAAGACCTAGGAAAGAGCCAAAGTTTCAGTTCAAGTATAAAAAGACTTCTGCTATGGAATTCCCTCTTGCTTGGGGGAGGCTGGTCTTTCTACTAAAATCAGTTGAAACTGATTAGATTAGACGCATCCACATGAGGAAGGACAATCTGTTTTATTCAAATTTAAATGTTAATCTCATCTAAGAACACTCTCACAGAAATATCGGTATAATGTTTGACCACATCTCTGAGCCCTGTGGTCCAGCCAAGTTGACATATAAAATTAATCATCACTCTCACCTTGAGATCTGAGCCAACTGAGAGATAGTCTTATGCATTGAATAGACGGAGATAAATAGTAGTGGTGTTTGAGTAGTGGTTATGGACTAGACAAATGGCCGAATGGGGTTCTTACTACTTAAACCTCGCCACCTTAGTGATTGGTATACAGATGTTCAACTAGATATCTTAATATGAGGAAGAGAGATGACTGCACAGACTGTGAGAAGGAAACCCAAGCAATGTGCTTTATGCTTTTCTCAAGTCTCACTATCTGATGCCTCTACCTTCCTGTGGGATGACTGTGAAGGCAGAGAAAAGGCTGCAAGTTACTTGTTATAATTATTCTGAAGAAGTAGAAATTCATTAAATGAGATCATGCAGGTTTGAGGGAGGGAATCATTCTCTAAAATAGCATTCAGATAAGATGTTTCAGAACACTTCTGGTTTTACATGTAAATAACTGTGACCCAGGATATGACTGCATGTGCATTTCACACTTAAAATTTATGTAAAGTTGCCATTGGATGTAATTTTGAAAACCCAAACACATTTCTTAAAGTTTTTTCTTTAGGCCAACATTCCTTTTCTCTAAGAATAATATAAGATTTTGGTCATCCTACAGCTTTCATACTTTTCTTATATGTGACTTTCAAAAAAGATTCACTGTAATTTAAAAGACCCTCTAGTCTACAGCTATGCCACCCTGAACAAGCCCGATTCTGTCTGATCTAGGAAGCTAAGCAGGGTTGGGCCTGGTTAGTACTTGGATGGGAGACCTCCTAGGAAGACCAGGTGCTGTAGGTATAAAAATAAATAAATAAAATAGGGATTGTAAGCCAACAAGGTCCTCGCAATCTGTGAGGTCAACCAAGGGTTGTCTTGCCTAAAAAAAATAAATAAATAAAATAAAAATAAAAGTCCCTTTAGCAAAATAGCCTATCACAATTAAACCAAGCTGCATTATCCTTTTAAACCAGAGAGCCAATAAAACATCATTCATTATTATTTTAAGATATTAATATTAAGATATCCATATGATATCCAAAGATATACTACCTAAAAACAATATGCAGATATCCAGAATATTTTTCTCTCGAAAACCACAGATATCAGGGATTTTATTTTAAAAGTTTGATTGTTTCTTGTTAGTTTAAACTTAGGTTTTTGGTTGTGCGAAGTTGCTTTCTCAACATCACTGATTTTTTAATCACTCTAGAGATACTCTCAATATCATAATTCGCTATAATTCAAAAACCTAGAAATACAACCATAAAGTCTTTCTTCCTTACCTTTTTAAAGCCTTTGCTCTTGCAACTACAAATTGAAGTTTCCACCCAAATTTGTTACTTTTTAACAAGGATCCAAGAAGTACAGAACACTGTTGTTTTTACTTATTTGATGACTCTCCATTAAGAATTGAAACTGAATTATTTCTTAACAATCACTTACATAAAACTCTCTAACTCTAATTTTTAATATTTATTCCAGTAAGTCATTCTTCTCACAAATATGTTCGTTCTGTTATTGGAGTTACTATTTTCTGGTTAACTTCAAAATATATTACCTTCAAAAGAAGTGTTAACTTCAAAACACTTCTTACCATCTTCACCATCACCACCAAAGCTACCTCACCCTCACCTGGGTAACTACAGCCTCGGCCTCCTCCCTGTATGCTTCTGAACTTGTCTCCATTCAATCTAGTCTCTGCAGCGAAGTCAGTGGAATTCTGCGAAGTACACTGGTCATCACTTGCCTTCTTACAACCCTCCTTAGTCTTCCCATTAAAATAAAAACAAAGGTCACGAACTATGAGTAATCTTCCCCTCTCCTTCTGAATTGATATGCAATTACTTCTCTCCACATTCTCTCTGCTTCACCCCCACTGACTTACCTGCAGTGTTTTTAGTATGATCAGCAAGCTCCTGCCTCAGGGTCTTTGTTCATTCATAAAATTCACGCCTTTCCTTATTGAGTTCTCTGTGAAAGTGACAAGTGACATCTAACCAGAGAAGCCTTTTCTGACTATTTTGAAAAATACCTACCCCTCGCTCACTTCCCTGCCCTAACCATGCTTATTACCATCTGGCATTTTATATGTTTAACTTTTGGGGTTTTTCGTCTCCCCCAGTGAATGTAAACTGCATGAGGAAAGGGCCTTGGTCTATTTATACATGATATCATCCCCTGAATAGAAACTGTGTATAATGTATAGGAGACACTCAAAAAATGTTTTCTATGAATGCATTATCAGTAGACAATGTCTTAAAGTCCCCATTCTACTTAGAAATAAAAGCATATAAATATTGATGATCCTTAAACAAATGGGAGTCAGGGACACCAACACTGTGCAGCTAAAAATTCACCTGTCACTACAGTCGGCCCTCTGCATCCACGGACTTTAACTGTGGACGGAAAATGCCGTAATTACAAAATTGCTTAAGAGATATGGAAAAGGCTTTATTGAAAAAAAAAAGACATTTGAATTTAAAGATGAGCAAATGTTAGGAAGAGAATGGCATAGGTCAGTGTACAGAGAGATAAAAGATACCAGGCACATTCAGGAAATGCTGACTCATTTAGCGTGCCTGGCATATATTCAGGTCAGCCCTGCTTGGAAGAATAGACCTTGGTCAAATTCACTAACATTTTTCTTCTTCTACTTTATTTCCTCCATTTGTGAATTGAAAAAAATATGTATATATAATTTTGCAGTTTATCTTATTCAGTTTCAATAAATATGTAGATAGATAGCTCTAGATATAGATTTTTAGATATATATCACACTACCCTTAATCTTACTATGCTAACAAATGTCAATTATAT
Source organism: Macroglossus sobrinus (assembly GCA_004027375.1). Classification (NCBI taxonomy): domain Eukaryota; kingdom Metazoa; phylum Chordata; class Mammalia; order Chiroptera; family Pteropodidae; genus Macroglossus; species Macroglossus sobrinus. The sequence goes on along the minus strand of PVKZ01002243.1, from coordinate 18,532 downwards.
GAGTGTTGTTCCACATATATATTTGCAAGGTAATAAAAATTATTCACACATAGATTTATATATATATATATATATATATACATATATATATATATATATATATTCTATACATATTGGCTAAATATTACCCCGTTGCTTTCATATATTTCCTTTCATTTTAGCCTCACAGCATGCCTGTGAATTAGTCATAGCCAACTCTATTTTACAAATGAGGAAACTGGCAGCAATGTTAAAGCAGCTTACTCAGAATCACACAGGAACTGGCAGAGCCAGGTTTTATAACTTCAGTGTCAGTTGTCTTTTAGTAAGTCGTGTCACCTTTCTATTCTGACATTTCTCTAGCATCCTGAAACAAGTGCATTTTATTGATATAGTTAAGAAAGATATAAGACCTTTGCATCAGGAAGGATTAGAGTAGGCTGAGTGTGATTGAAAACCCAAATAGTGGCAAGTTAATCAAGATAGAGGCTTATTTCTCTTTTATACAAAAGAAGTCTGGATATAAGACACTTTGGTGTCCCAAGGTTTGAAGAATTTAAGTTTCTTCTATTTTTCTGCTTCATCATGTATAGTTTTATTCATGAGGTGATTTCCTGGTCCAAAATAGCTGCCAGAACTCCAGATATTCCATTCAAATACGAGCCCACAAGAAATAAGAGATTCTCTCCTTTTGCAGACATTTCCCAGGAACTGTGCATACCACATCTACTCACTTCCCATTGGCCAGAATTCGTAACATGGTCACAGCTTGGGGATAGGGTGACTTCTATTCTGGACAGCCATATGCCCAACTTAAAAAAAAAAAAATGCAGATTCTATTTTCACAAGATGAAATCAGAATGGGTATATTGGGATTAACTAGCATATTTTCTACCAGAGTCATGAAACAGCTATGGGCTCGCCTCATTAAATAGGATATTCAGGGTTTAGGTAATCACCGCCCATGGGCCAAATTCAGCCCATCTCTAGGTTTTGTAAATAAAGTTTTATTAAAGCACAGCCATACCTATCTGTTTATGTATTTTCCATGGCTGCTTTAGCAGCGTTGAATAGTTAGAATAGAGACCATATGGCCTACAAACCCTACAATATTTATTATAGGACCATTTACAGAAAAAATTTTCTGATCACTGCTCTAGATCAGTAGGCTAGAGTTTTAAAAATAGATTCAATTTGTTTTTAGTTATATAACCGTGTTGATACAAAGAAAACCCCCACAAACAGAGCTCCAATACATGTATTTCAAATTTTTAAAAAACTACATACATGTACAGCAATAATAAAATAGGATGTACCTAGGTTTTTAATCCAACTCTCCACTAGCTATGAGAACAAGGGCCAATGACTTAGACCTCAGTTTCCTCATTTCTAAAACAGGGAATATAACAGTATTCATATATCTCATATTCCTGTTATGTAAGTTATCTTAGCACATCTGAAACCCTCAAAAAGTGCCTGGTTTGTTTCGAATAAAGCATACTGTCTGCCTCAGCAGAAAACAAAAAACAAATAAAACATATTTTAACATTTTTATGGGTTCCAACTTCACAGGATGTTTATCACAGTATCTCAAATTAATGGCCAGGATGGTGGTTCCAAATTCTGTGGGTTTAGGGATGATAACTGTCACTTTCCCAACATTCAAATCCTGACACATTCACTTACAGGCTGGGTGACCTTGGGTAAGGTTTTTGGCTTCTCTGTGCCTCAGTCTGTCATCTGTAAAGTTTGGATAAGAATCCTAACTGTCTAGAAATAAATCAATGAATGCATGCAATTACCTTAAATCAGTGCTTGATGCATTAAAAAAACATTGAATAATCTTATTATTATTTTCTCCTACTCAGAAATATATATATATATATTTCATTCATATATATAGCTTTAATTTAATTAGTACTAAAGGGAGAACTATAACCTACCAAGCCTAGATCATCCCAACAAACAAATGGTTTACACTAATATAACAACAATGCCTATCATTGTCTTGCAGTGATTTTCCTGCAGCCCTATCTCAAGGCATCTCACGCCCAGAGTTTCCAAGTCATGCCTTCTTTTCTCCCAATTCTACCATCTACTTTTGCCAGCATATCTTTTCTATTTTCCTCAGAAAGAAAATTCTAATTAGAATTTCTCAGGACACTTCTCATGCTCTCATTTCATTCTTCATTATCAACACACACACAAAAAGGTACATTATATGTTTCTGATAGATCAAAAAGGATAAATACTGAGAAACAACCATTGCGTTTACTAGGACAGATGCTACTGATGGCCTTGATAAAAGTTGTTAGAGTGAAATGACAAGGGTGAATATCTGATTGGATTGCAACTTTTTGAAGAATGCACTGAATAATAAATCTTATGTTCCACAGTGTTCTGTTTGTGTATGCCATTAATTACTCTGTAGCTACCGATCTTCTCTTTATACCTGGAATGATGTGTTTAAAGCCCCACATACAGCATCTATCACTGTGGTGACTACTCTGGCAGTTTGTGGTTGTTTTTTAATCTTACAGAAAGTTCCAGAAAAAGACAACTTTCTTTGGTCACATCATGTTTCAAAGTCCTGTGCCTCTAATGTGAAATAAATCTCTGGCCTCTGCTTTAGGCCCATCCTAGCCTCAATGTGTAAGCTACTATTTGAACGAAGACTAATAGTTGACTGTTTGACAGTGTGAAAGCAAAATTGGGTGAGACGGTGTAGTTGAGGGTGGTCTTTGTCCTTGATGTGAGGGTCTCTTACAAAACTTAACTCCTTAATTTTGTTTGCTTCCTTTGTAAGTTTTTATTCTTCTCTTCGCTTTTATTTCAAGTACTATTGGCTGCTCCTTTCAAGGCTCTATCCTCAAATTACTGTCAAATTTTCTCTGGGGGAGGAGGGATTATACTGACTTTACAGACATTACTTTTATACACACCATTTAAACCTAGAGGATTTGTGGTCCATAACCCACTAGAGTCCATGCTGACAACCTAAACATTGTTCCAGAGCTGAATGCAATTTTATTGCAAGTAACCTCAACAGTGAACTCCAAATATCAAGCAAAAAAAAAAACAAAAACAAAAACAAAAATAAGAAAAACTCTCTTTCCTCCCCTCTCCTCCTCTCCCCTTCTCTGTCTCTCTCTCCCTCCTCTCTCTCTCTCTATCTCTCTCTCCCTCCTCTCTCTCTCTCTCTCTCTCTTTCACACACACACACACCCATGCTGGCAGCCCTAGAATTTGTCTTTTCTGATTTCTAATTTGGCTCTATCTTTGAAGTAAACAAGTGTCTACCATAAATACTGTGACCTTTAAGGGGATATTTTTCTAACCTGTAGCTCAAGCCACAAGTGCTTCCAAGCAGCCAGTCTTTACACATAAACTGTGGTATGTGTGAGCTTCACGCTCATTCAAAGTAGAAATAGTGTCTGGTGAGGTGGGAAGAAGGGATGCATTTTAATCTAATAAATAATCATCATCCATGCCTGCTTGGAAAATAGCTTTCTTGTTGAATAACATTTCAATACATAATATCTTGAAATGAGACTGTCATTACTAATTCAAGTACAGCTTGCCACATAAATCCTGCAAATATGTACATACATGAGGCCTAAACTACTCTCTGGGGCCACCTTTTCCTGCTTAAAATATCTGAAGGAGAAACCATTTAGGTGATATTAGGGCCAGCTAAGAGGAGGGATAATAAAGCCATTCCCCTTGGTGACTTCCGCCTTATGCCAGGCTAGTGAACAAATGCTCCTGGCCATTTTTCACATTCATAGGTCAGATTTCTGAGTGACTGGTGAGGACCCAGAATTAAGATGAGACCAGACTCATCATAACTGTGACCCACATCTCACAAGAGGCCTCTAGATTCATCTACTGTGCCACTGTGTCTGAATTTCAATCAGGAGGAATGAATCTCTTGGAATCCTTGTGTATGCCAGTGGCGTGACGCTGACCTTTGAATTACAAATAGATACTGAGAAAAAATCCCAGGAGCGGGCAATATCCATTAAATAACAATTATGAAAATCTGTTTGCCTTTTGGAATGGCTTTTCCCATAATAAGGATATGACCACGTTGGGAGGCTGAGAAGGAGTGGGACTCATGTTATAGAGTTTCTAATGCTGAATTATTCATTTCTCAAATAGAGAGAAGCCCTCAAAGCTGGGCAGTGGAGAGAAAGTCAAGGAGGCCCAGGGGCCTTTCTTAAGGCCAGGGTTTATGTAGAAAGGGCCATGGTGACTGTGCTAAAGGCCTAGAAGGATTAGACTAAAGATGCACCTTCTTTTTTTTCCATGAGAATTTAAATCATTTGAGTACAACTTAGTGTGGTTTGGGTTGTGTCTGAATCATATAAGTAAATCCAATTTTAAGAGTTTTGATCCCAGAAAATTCTGATTATTTTTCAATACTGATTATATACTTTTGGATCTGGTCAGGAAACATTTGGTACCTGGTTTCCCGTGGTTTTTATATATACACATTAAGAATTCTGAGGTTGAACTGTATGGAATCGCTAGCATTTAGACATGTTTCACCTTTAAAACCAAACATTTTATAGGGTTTTTTATAATAGTTTTAATCCTTAGAATGCAGTACGCCATGCTGCCTAAGACTCTAGTTGTTGGAGTTACATGGTCCTGAATTGAATCTCAGGTTGGTCTCTAATACATTATATAGCAAATTATTCAACATTTTTTACTCTGTTCCTCATCTGCTAACTAGAAATAATAATGCTTGGCTCAAAGGCATAGGAAGAGGATAAAATGAGAGTGTTTAATGCTTACTCAAGCATTAGGCACATAGCAAGAACTCTGTAAAGGGCTCTGTATTCGTTATTCAGCTTTTGCTGCAACAACAAACAATTCTTAAATCCCTATAACTTACAAGAGCAACTATTTAATATATTGTGCACATTTCATGATGGCTGCAGGTCTGCTGTGATTTTGCTGGGTTCTGCTTGGCTCACTTGGGCTCCATGTGACTTCTTTGAATGAGTATCCAATTTTCTAGGACCTGCTGCTGCCATAGTGGAGGGCAGAAGTACAAGAGAATGGCAGGACCCAAGATGCTTCTTAATGTGTCTGTTCAGAACCTGGACACTGTCACTTCCAACTACTTCCATTGATCAAAAAGGACATACGGCCAAACCAAAGTCATCAAAACAGAAAGCGCTCTCTGCCTCTTTGGAGGCAGTGAATAGTAGGGAACAATAATACAATATGCACACCATAATTTACTATCATTAGGTGATAACCACAGAGTCATAAATTTTAATTTCTTTTCAATTTTGGTGGTAATTAGGAGTTAAGAGATGTTGTACTATAATTTTACAATCTAATTGTTATTCTATAAATATTAGACAATGATAGTCATTGGGTATTTTTAATTGTGTGCATAGTTATAATAATCATAATCATTTAACATTTCCTATAAAAGAGTGATAAGGACATTTTTTATAAGTACCTTCTTTTATATGTACTTTTTAAAATAATAGTTTTTAATACTAGAGAGCGAAAATTTGTGGATTATATTTCTTTAGCCAGTGGAAACTTATTCTAGAAGAAATAATTTACTACAAGCTGAGCCCTGAATATGTCATACTATGGTTATGACATATGTCATACTATGGTTATGGTTAGTACAACTATCCCATTTCCCAGTCCCAGTATCCTGTCATCTTTCTTAAATATAATAGCAGCTCACATCAGCTGAGACTTTATAATGTGGTGGGCACTGTTATTTTAAAAGGGTTTTCCCATTTATACATTCTGATTTCAGGTCTCACATTGAAGTCTTTAATCCATTTTGAGATTATTCTTGGATGTGGTATAAGAAAATGGTGTAGTTTCACTTTTTTGCATATATCTGTCCAGTTTTCCCAGCATCATTTATTGAATAGACTGTCTTTGCCCCATTATACATTTCTGCCTCCCTTGTCATGGATTCATTAACCATCAGAGTGTATACTTTTCTCTGGAATCTCTATTCTGTTCCATTGAATTATGTGTCTGTTTTTATGCCAGTGCCATGTTGTTTTGATTACTTGTAGTGTAATATTCTTCTCAAGATTGCTGTGAAAAATGCCACTGATATTTTGATAGACATTGCATTGAATCTATAGATTGCTTTGGGTAGTATGGATATTTTAACAATGTTATTTTTTCCTATCTATGAGCAATAACAGAAAACCTCATGCATCGTTAATGGGTTGCAAATTGGTATAGCCACTATTGACAATAACATGGAGGTTCCTCAAAAAAATTAAAAATAGAACTACCTATAAACCCAGGAATTCTACTTTGGGGTATTTATTTGAAGAAATCCAAAACACTAATTTGAAAAGATATACACAGCCTTATATTCATTGCAGCATTATTTACAATAGCCAAGTTATGGAAGCAATGTAAGTGCCCATCATTAGATAACTGAATAAAGTAGTGGTGCATATATACGATGGAATATTACTCAGCCATAAAAACAAAATGAAATCTTATTTTTGCAACAATGTGGATGGATCTAAAGGGTATTCTGCTAAGTGAAATAAGTCGAACAGAAAAAGATGAATACCATATCATCTCGCTTATATGTGGAATCTAAAAAACAAAATAAATGAACAAACGAAACAGAAACAGATTCATAGAAACAGAATAATGTAATGGTTGCCAGATGAGAGGCGGGTTGGGTGGCTGGGGAAAAAAGTGAAGGGATAACAAAGTATAAATTGGGGATTTACAGTGAAGATGGCAGAGTAGATAAACTCTGTGCTTGCCTCCTCTCACCACCCCATTGAAATTTTAACTAAACTATAGAACAACCATCATTGAATATTGTCCGAAGACTAGTTGAACAGATGTCCTACAACTAAGGACATACAGAAGGAGCCACCTCGAGACTAAATTTAAATTAGGGGTCTTGCTCATAATAAGAGTCATTACCAGAAATAAATCTTTCTGACCTATCTGTACACCAGGGTAAACATCTAATTACTGGACATCTGCTCCTCATCATCCTTTGAATGATGCTCCTCCCCTTTGAGTCCCTATCCTGCTCTTTGGCTCAAGATGGCATATATACCTCATTTGACTTTTCTGCCTTTGAAGGTCTCATGTATGCAAGGTTCCTATATGTACAAAATTTGTTTTTCTTCTATTAAAACAAAAACCAACTACAAATTGGTATTTACAAAATAGTTACAGAAATGTAAAGTACACCATAGAGAATATAGTCAATAATATTGTACTAACTATGTATGGTGCCAGGTGTGTTCTAGACTGATTGGGGAGAATCACTTTGTAAATTCTATAAATATCTGACTATACACATGAAATTAATATAAAATAATATAGACTGTCAATGGTAATTAAAAAACAACAAAAAAGATTTTTTTAAAGGGAGAGAATAAAGTTTAAAATAAGTAAGTAAGTAAGCAAGCAAGCAAGTAAGTAAGTAAACTAAGAAACACAAGTATATTTTGTTTCTCGATTTTATGGGTGAGAAAGTTGAAACTTGGAGAGGTTAAGTGATTTGCCCAAAGTCACACAGCTAGGAAGAGATTGAATGAGAACTGAAAACCAGAAAGTTGATTCCAGAGCTTCCATGTTACCCATATACTGTACGGCCTCCTATGAAAATCAGAATCATTGTGACAGCCAAAATGCACTGATCGCTTAGTATAGGTAAGCCATTACTCCCATGCATTATTTCATTTAATCTTCAGAACATGTTTATAAAATGGGTGTTGTCATCATCCCCACTGTATAGGTCCAGAGAGCCAAAGTAAATGGACCCATGTTGCACAGCTGGTTAAGTAGCAGAGGCTAGTTTTGAAACAAGATATTGTTTCAAAGTTTACACTCTTAGGCTTCATGCACTATTGCCTTATTTAAAAAAAAAATGGAAAGCTTTATTAACCTCAAAATGCTCACTCTCATCCTACAGTCCAAATATACCAATATATCTCTCATATATTCAATATTTCCAACCTATCTCGCATGCAAAGATTTTTAAAGATGAATTCTTTTCCAATTTATTTTCTCCCTTTGCCTCCCAAGTTATTTCCCCTCCTGTCACCATAACAACCCATAACCCGCAATACACTGTCGGAATCCTTATCGAGAGAGGCAGAAGGAAGAAGCTTTTGATGTATCTCTTCAGGGGTCCTCTCTGACATCTTTATCTCCTCCTGGTGAACTTTGGGCATCCCGTGATCTACGACACTGCCAATTAGACTGTAAACGTTGCAGCTGCCTCTGTGCACTCCTAGCTCTTGGGAGCCCAGTGGGGCATCTTGCATCCATATGCATGCTCTCCTGACACCCAGCATCCCAAAATCAGAACAGAAGGAGAATCTAAGTTTCATTAAAAAGTCTATTGAGTAAATAAGGAAAAAACAAGGAAAGCATCTGTCTGTTTCTCCTTTATCATGAAAGGACCACAACTGCTGCAAGCAAATGGGAGAAAGAGGATGCTTCCAGACCCATCTTCTTATTTAATGAAATGAGTAAACCAGAAATCAGTATATGTCAGTCCAGAGTGGGGAACAAAAAAGAGAAAAACAACACCTAGTAAATGCAACCTGGCCCTAGGAATTCTTTTTCCTTAATCAGGGGATCAAATGTAGCTTTCCCCCCATTTGTATCGAGCACCCCCTTTTACATTATTATATGGGAATTTTACCCATGACAAAGGGATATATATATATGTTAATCACTTTTTTTTCCAATTAGTAGATCCCTATACCAAAAAAGTATACCACAAGCACCAGGTGGAAACATGTCAGCATCATTTCCTGGGTATGATCCATTAAAGGACCAGGTCTTAGGGTCTGTCTGACCTGTGGCCTCAGTGCCCACTATGTGATGGGTAGGCAAGCCACTTCACTTTCCTGGGTCTGTTTTGTCATCCGGAATTGGGAATGACCATGAATCTGGTCTCACTACAGTATTGTGTGAGATCAAATCAAATAATATAAGGAAAACCTCCATGTAAGTCACAAGCCTGTGTTCTAGGAAGGAATTGTCACCTTGCAATATATGGGATATATCAATATACAGGCTACATTGAATGTTCCTTTTTTTTTTTTAGACAGCTGCTTAAAACACATTTTATGTTGGTTTAGTGCCAGACACCCATGTTTATCCCAATGCCCATTATAATTAGCAATACTAGATTCAGAAGTTTAATTTTCTATACTGATATAAAAATATGTGTGAAGCCTGGTTTCGCAACAAAACACACAAGTGTACTGTCACCTTCTGTGATGATGACTAGATTTGCCCGGAGATTTCTCTTTGTGCTCCTCATCTGAGAGGACCCACCAATTTAGGCAGATTTAACTTACATTTTGATGGTACAAAGATATGACCAAACTGACATTAGTTTAAGCGAAGTGAAAAATGCCCTGCTTGTGGTAAGAATTTTAAGGGCTCTGCTTCTGACAGTTTAGTAGCATCTCAGTCCAAATTATTCTTAGGTCCATATTGATCATGCTTCAAATAGGTGATGTCAGCAACTCCACAAGGCCGGTGGTCTCCAAATCTCGGCACCGTAATGAAAACTTTTACATGCCTGTGTCAGGCATTGTGAGAAGAGAAAATCCTGCATGCTTTTGAAAGAGCTGTCTGGAGAAATGACAGACCAGGCTCTCCCAGGTGACCCTGGTGTTATATTCACTTTTCTGATACAAACGCACAGAAAAGGCATCTACGTCCTCTACCCAGAGTCTCTTATCACCCTATGCATAATTTTTTTTCTCTTAGAATTTAAAAACCGTATTCATTATGTTTGTGTACTCAGTCACAGAGAATGAAATGCTTAAAGGAGATGCCAAAGGCATCAACCAGAATACTGCTGCAGGTCTCTCTGCTTTAGAAACATTAGCGTACTGAACTGGGCAGATTGACCCTTTGGTGAGACAGAGGAAAACTGACTGACAGCATCCCTTCCCAGCTGACCTGGCCTGGTGGGCGTATTTCAGAATCAGAGCATATGCACTCACCTGTGGTTTCCTGGTGGCTTCACAAATGAGCCGGTGTGGGATGCTAGATGTTGGTTATTTTATTTGTGAGAACCCAAAGGTAATTAAAGTGTTCACAGAGGAAGAGAATACAAATTTGTCACCCCGATCTAGTCACAATTACATTCACACCATGGAGCCTTAAGACAGATGTTGGAACACGCTGTTATCACTATTGGAAGCAAATCATTACTAGTGAAACTTAAAATTAAGTTTGAGATCAAGGTTTCCTTTTTAAAAAAAATAAATTACAAAGGATTCAAGAATATTCCATTGCTATCACTTTTATTCATTTGCGTTCTGTATGAGAAGGTGAAAGAGGCGTTTGGCTGAGAATTTGATAGGCATCATGTTAGCTTTACTTCTTTTTCCCTTTTTTTATTCACTGACCTGCCAAATAAATGAAGAACCCTACTGTGTGCCAGGTGCTGCTCCAGAGGCTGGAGTTACAGCAGTGAATAAGAGAGACAAAGTCCCACAGAGCTTATTTTCTGTTGGGAGAAGTAGAAAATTGAAAAGTAATTGTAATTATGTATGTATTATTGTTTCACATAACAGACGTGTAGAAAATAAATCAGATAAGGCATAAAGAATGACTCGAGGCTGATTTTAAATGGGACAGTTTGAGAAAGCAATTTCGAGGAGGTGACATTTAAACAGAGGCCTGATATAGGAAATAAGCCATCTGTGGGTATGGAAAAAGAGATTTTAAGATGGGGGATGTAAGAAGAAAAGCAAAGGTAGGAACATGCTCAAGGTTTAGGAAACCTCGCTGAACAAATTCCAAATAGAAAGAAGAATCTAGTAGACTTTTTTCCTTTGTCCCCATTTAGTATTTGCTAAATTTGTACCTAAAATCTATAGTTCAAATAAAGAGAATAAAGCAATTCACCAACTAGCACTCTATCTGTATACCCACAATGGCACAATTTAATGAAAATGTGGTTTTTAAAAGTAAACAGACGTGGCATAAATATCAATATGCTCATTAACTAGTTATTATGGACAGAATGCACACATGAGTGAAAATATAATTTAAACTTTACTTTCCTGACCTTGTCTAATGCCTTGAAAGCTAGGGGTAATTCAACCAATTTCACGTTATTCTCCCCTTGTCCAACTTCCCCTCCTTGAAACTAAGGGCTTGATTTAGTTTCCAAAGCATCTAATTTCGCCAAGATTGCTCTGGAGTGCCTCTAATGATGCCCTTCACTTCCATTTCTGCTCAGTGCCAGCAGCAGTGTGCACCACCAAATTATTGTGGAGCTGAATAAAATAGAGTCATTTGTTGGAGTTAAGTAAAAATAAACAGTCGAAATTGCCTGTCAGTCTCAGGGGGGAAATGAAGGGTTGGTTAAAGATATCTTCCCTTTTAATAACAATTTTTATTACTTTGGGGGCATGTTGTATCCCCCTTCCCAGAGTAAGCGAGCTGCCATAGCACCTATGTTGTTGGCTGAGCCTGTGACTCCAGCAGTGTGGGGTGTCTTCGAGTGTGGAAACGATAATGGATGCTTAATAAACATTTCAAGCTGATGGGACGGAAACCAAGCATCATGGCGGAATTTTGAGTCAGCTGTTGCTCCTTCTCTTTCTCTTTCACTTGCTCTCTAAGCTCTCCAGCTATTACACTGAGACTATGTTAAATTCCTGAGATGCCTAACGTGGTGTGTTTCTCTCTGCTGGACTCAAACAGAAGAGGAAAGCAGGACTTAAAAAGGAGTAAAATGCCTGTGTTTCTGAAGACTGACATGCCTAGCAGAGCAAGATCATCCGACTTCAAAGAAGGAAAATGGGAGTGATCTTAGCTAATTACATCTGATTACACTCTCTTACCTCACAAAATTGTTGCTTTTAAATATTAGGTAAAATTACAATGCTTTTCCTCGTGTTTCCTTCAACTTTCCATTATGCTTCTGAAAAGTGCATTGAAAGAGAAATAATGAGAAAAAATACTGTGGTAAATTAGAATAAGAAAAATTTGGATTGAGGAGAAAAAGATGGTCTGAAATGGAGGGGAAAAAAAGCTAATTATTTAAATGAGAACACAGCTAAGAATGCAATTTTTAGCCAATCCATTGAGCTCAAAAGGGCACATAAGGCTCCTTGAACTTGAAGGAGTCTTGGAATTGTGTGTTTCAAGTATATTGCTTTCCCACATTTTTGTTCTAACTCACCCAACACATTGCAGGGGGCAGGAGAATGGGGGTGGGAGGGAGGTGGTGGTGAGGGGGCACTGGAAGGGCTGGCTAACTCTGAAAGCAGCAACTCGGAGAGACACATTTTCAAAAGGAATTATGGATAAGTGGCATGTATTACAAGCACACAATTCCCATTAATGCTTCTGGAAAGAGCCAAAGAATGAATGAGAAACCCTGGCATTGAATGCTACTAGAACTTCAAAAAAGAAATTGGCTTTGCTTTATGTGACTTCTATTCTTCTGCTAATAAGGAAAACAAATCATCTTCTGTTAACTGGTTTGTTCTCTGAATGTCCTGGCAATTATTCAAATACATATAACATATCAGATCGGTGTTAAAATAATCTCCCGCAAAGGCTAGCCCACAGTGGCCAGTTCCATTGCTGATGCTGCCAGTCAGTATGAATTCAAAAACCGTATATTACACTTGTGAGCCAGAGGCATGCCCACTCACAGTTCCGCTGTTGCCAGCATTTGGTTCTTTTCCAGCTATTCAGTGTGGGAGCAGATCATTGAAACTCACCAACAGGTTTGGCTCTCGTGTCTGAGAGCCAAAATGACAGGGGTCAGAGAGTGGCAGTAATTCATTTCTGGCTTTCTTCAGTGCCTCAAAAAATCTTATCAATTCAGCTCTGACTTGAAAACAAAACTTTCTTCTTCTATTCTGGAAATTTCTGTGAAAAATGGGAATTGGAGTCCTTCTGCTTTCACTTGTTCATCCATTGTTCCCAGTAGGACAACACTGAGTTCAATGGGGATGGTGATTCTGAGTGCTCAGTGACCCTTTATGTTCCTCATCCTAGAACTTTAACATATTCCCTTTGTAAAGTCACCCTCCACCGCACCAAGGAGGCCTCAGGTGTGCCCAGTGCTTATCAGCATGAAAACTGGCTGAGCCATCAGACAAAGGAAAGCCACTTCCACAAACAAGGCCATCAGAAATCATAACTAAAACTGGACACTCACTGCTGTGTTAACGCTCCAGACTCATCTCGAGAAATGAATAAAAATGACCATTAGTGCTCTCATCTGTTCCAAATCCATGAGAGAAAAATAATAGATGGTTCTTCAGGATACATCTGAAGAACTTATATTGTAATAATGAGCTACTTTCTTTGTTGTGTACAAATACATCCCAAAAAACTGGTTCTTGAATTCTCTGCTTTATTGCTATGTTTTATTGTATTACAGATTTCAAAACCTATTTTTTGAAAAGACAATTTTAAAAGGGGACATCTCCACTTAAAAGTCAATCTCTGTTGCCTCAACATTGATTCTTTAGATTTCTATCATAATTATTGGAACTAACTGTATTCATTATGGTTACGCTCGCTGTTATAACAAATCTCAGAATGTTTAATGGCAAAATACAGCATTGTATTTTCTAGCTCCAAGAAGTTCAAAGCAGGTGATGCTAATTCACATCTACCCCTCCTCCAAATGGTGACTTCAAGACTCGGGTCCCTTTCACTGTGCATCTCTGAAAGTTGCCATGTTTGTCTGCATCAAGCTGGCGGATCAAGAGTGGAAAATTTTAATAACCCGGATGGAAGCGGTGCACTGCATTTTTTTTAGAACTCAAACATATGGCCATACCTAACTTGAAAGGAAGGAAGGAAATGTAGCATAGCTATATGCTACGCGAGAAAAGGAAATGAAGCTGGTGAACAGCCAGCCAGGGTCTGTCACACAACCCTATTAATAATGAGTATATTTCTACTTTTACATATATTATGCATTTTTCTCATTTCCTTAAATAAAAGTACAGTATCAACCTTTTCAGTACATACAAAGCTGTGTATGAAACTAAATTTCACGGGCAGAAAGGTGAGACTAGTGAATTCATTAATTCATTTACTTAATAAATTCATTAATTCAGAAAGAGAGAGGAAAAAAATGTTCAGAAAAGCAGAAGGGAATTTCTGGCTCCTTTCCTCACAGAGTGCACAAATTTTGAACTTCATTTATTCCAAATAAGACTGAGACTAAAAAAATGTCACCAAAGAACAGGACCCCTCCCTTAGAAGAAGAACACTACCGAGATCACCTATGCAGGCTACTTGGCTAGCCAGTCAGGCAAGGAACTGTTACTACCTAAACAAGACAGAGATACCAGCCACGTGATGCTACAGAAACATTTGCAAGAGGAAGACTGGAATTTTAGCTTCAGGCTTCTCCTGAGGTCAATCAGCCTCTCTTGCTGGCCCAGTTCCATCACTGCCAATGCTACTAAGAAGGACATGAGGATCAGATCAGAGTTGTGCTGCCCCTAGAAAACTGTGTTCACAGTTACATATCTCTTTCTCACACCCCACAGCTATCACAGGGAAGTGACACTCTGTTGGTAGCCTATCAGGATACTACATACTTCACTGGCTCTCCATAAATACAGTTAATTACCAGGCCATAAGCAAGAGCTTTTAAAAACAGCTTCAATTCATTTCTTGAAGAACTATTGAGACGTAAGGCACCACATTGACTGTGTTCACGCTGTTCCGTCTGTGTCCAAACCCTGCTGAAATGTCCCTAAGGGCAGAAAGGCTGCAAGGACTAGGCTGTGTATCTTCAACAAGTAGTGTGGAAAAGAGAATGAGGGGACAATGAGAAAGGGTGGGACTGCTTACACTGTGGTTTGAGATATTAAAATACATTCGTTTCCATGGGTCATGTCCATGGCTAACAGCAAAGACATTTCTTTAAATTTTTAAAAATATTTAGAATGTGAATAGACATAATTATGAATGTTTGTTGTTGTTAACTCCTGTTGCACTGAACAAATACCAGGGTAAACGTCACAGGGGCAGGGGACATTGTTACATGTCCCCAATGCCTAAAATAGTGTCCAGCCCAAGGTAGGCACTCATGTATGAATTAATGCCAGACTCCTATAATGACTTAATGAAGGACTATGAAATTACTCCCTAAATTAATAGTTAAAAACACCCCTAAATAGTGATTTATCAACACAGATGATACCTCATAGGATTTATATTAAATGATATGATATAGATGCATTTATAATTGATGAGACAGTAAAGGATTTGATGAAATGGTTTTAACATTACTTTTAGTGGGGAAAAAAATGCCATGAATGTAAACATAAATCACCTAGTCTGAGTATTGCTGTAATATCAGAGAAATGATTCCACTTTCTACAGCATCTTTTGATTGAGAAAAAAGCTCCTAAGTTAGATAGTTGGCATGTTATTGGCTGAATGATTAGTTGGTGTTTGAATGAACTAGGCTACCTAATTATGCCAAAAAAGGCTGATCTAAATTAAAATATTAATGTCAATTAAAAGTTCAATTAATATTTATATCATCTTATAGAGTCACTTTTGTAATATTTATGACAAAATAGAATTATAATTTCATAAGCTATAAGTATCATTCATAGTATATTGGGATGCCTTATAATATAAACGTATAAACTAAATTTAGGTTTTCTCTCATGCTTTAGAGCATGGGTCCCCAAAACCCCTGCCATGGCCTACTTGGAAAACTTTTGTGTTAGGAACTGGGCTGCACAGCAGAAGATGAATGGCAGGCGAGCAAGTGAAGCTTTGTCTGTATTTGCAGCCACTTCCCAGTGCTAGCATCACCGCCTCAGCTCCACCTCAGATCATTAGGCATTAGATTCTCATAAAAAAAAAACAGCCCTAGTGCCAAAAATGTTGAGGACCACTGCTTTAGAGTGCAAATTTATTATTTATTTTGAATTATTATAAAGGCTTATAGTTGGTTGTGTTTTTACATCACAGTTTCTGTTATTCTGTAATTTATAACCTATTTGCTTCCTTGGATGACAATGCACCTCCCAAATATAACAGCATCCCTATAGTGTTCCTATGGAGAAACGCTAACTTACAATGAAGAGCTTCTACAACATCACTGAGTACACACCGTAGAATTCAGTGGTTACCTATATCAGTGATCACACATTTTGTCTACATACTCTGGTCTCTTGATTGTGGTTACCTCAAGCACAACGACAAGAAGGAATGCTGGCTCAGCAGAAGCGCTGTCATGGCTGATGAGCGATATCAGCAATGAGTGCCAAAATACCCTATGTATTTGCCATCTCTAAACTACGTTAACAAACTTTGAAAAGCAAAAGTGTATGTTACTGACTGTACACTGACTTGAATCCATGTGGCTTTCTAAATACCTAATTTTCACTCCACTCACACTAGAAGAACACTATTTCTTCTTAGTCCTCAAAATGTAAAAGACATGTGAATTAGGTTGCATTTGGTCTGCTCAAACCTACTTTAACACCTGTAGGAGATTTATTGGCTCACAATACTGAAGATCTATGGGCAGTCAGGCTTCAGCATCAGTTTGATCAGTGGCTTAATGATGTCATGAAGGACCTGATGGCTTTTATCACTCTGTTCTGCCTTCCACCCTGTCAGCTTTATGCTAGACCAGTTCCCTCATGGTGCTAAAGTGGCTGCAGTAGTTCCAGGTTTCATAGCTACCTACCACACTGTTTGTGATTAGCAGAGTGATACTCTGCTCTAGCAATCTGACGACAAGGCTGGAATTTGCCCCTATAGTCCCACAACTATTCAGGTCCCACAACAATTCTGAAACTAATGGCTGGAGTTGAGTGAAATGGTATGTATTAACTGGCTTTCACAATCCAGGTTTTACTCTTGTAGCCTGGAGTAGGCTGAGCTTCCCATGGACTGAAATACATATCCTCACAAAAATCTAGGAACTTGTGAAGACAAAAAAAAAAAAGGGGGGGGGGAGGGGAGATAATGTAGAGTCTGGATAAGCCAACAAGTGTGTCTACGCCATGACCTAAGAATCTGCCTTCAAGAGGTTAGATCACACAGTGGTTAGATGCACAAGCTCTGGAGATGGAAACCCTGAATGTAAACACTACCTCTTCCCCTTGGCCAAGTTAAACTCCCTTTCCCCAGTACCTCACCTTTCTAAACTGTAAAAGGGAGATGATAGTAGTTCAAAAGACTCTCGTGAAAATGAAACGAAATTATTAAGTGGAAAATTTAGAATAGTACCTGGTATATAGTAAATAATATGCAATTCTTAGCTATTATTATTTTTGATGGCCCTCGGATGCCTTTATTTTTACACATGGAATTTAAAATGGGATTTGCATGCTAGAGAGATAGTATAGAAAAGTTCCCAAATCACTGGCAGTTTATATTCTTAGAACTTATTAGTAGCAATTTATAATGTAGAATGTGTCATTTCTTCCTTTAAAGGAAGGTTCACAATAAAACTAAAAGTGATTTAAAATTAAAGTAATTTGCCTTGCTATCATATAATGTTCAATACATTAACCTCAATATCTTAATATTATCATTTGGTAACTTTAGATTCAGACGTTATATTCATTTCATTCAGATAATATTGCTGAGAGAAGTTCTGTGTTCTTTTGTCTAAAACCAGAGTTGAAAATAATTCTGTTGATGAATTAAAAATGTCTCCTTTAAGCCCGTTTTTCTCTTGACACTCTTTGGAATAAGCATGTTCAAGTGACGTATGGAAACTAGAAATGTTGATGGGAAAGGATAGTGGAAAATCTTTAAAATCTCCTTTTCTCCAAGGAAAATTAGCTTAAAACATTTCTCGCTGGCCTTGGCTGATATTTTAGACAGTTTTCTTTAATTATGAGTGGGATGTAGGTTAGGGAAAAAATGAATGCGTTGGGGAGTATTATCAAGATAAAGAGGGAGATCCCACACTCAGAGGAGGAGCTGAGCTGCCAGGCCTTTGGGGGTTGTGGGCTCCAATGCCATCATAAATTCTGTCTATCTCCCAATCAGCTCTGTCCTCCCTGATCAGCTTTATCTACATGATGCTGGACACATGGCTATATTCAGTTCTTCTCACTCCCCTTGCATTCCATGATGGAAGGCGAAAGGATCTCTTTTTCTAACCAACTCCAGATAGAGAAAATTCCAGGATATGAGTAGCTAGGACCAGCCTCCATCATGTGCACATTCTTATGGCTCTACTGCTTAGATCAAGGGGTGGAGAAGAATGCTGAATATAAGAAAATTATAGCTATCATAGCTGGGAAATTGTTAGTAGGAAGATGATAGAGATTTTGTCCTAGTTTACCAATTTTCTGAGGCAGTGAAACAATTGTGGATTTTGGCAGAGATAAACATCTTTATAGAGTTGGGAAGGCAGTTAACCTACCCTCCACAGCTCTGCTGGGTACACATATACCTCACCAGGGCCAGATACCTCCTGAAAGGCCTGCTCCAAAGAAGAGCCACCAGGATCCCTCACCAGCCTACATCCAACATTGCCTTCAGGGCTCATGGAGCAGCCTAGTCT
>PVKZ01002242.1:232019-248908 GCA_004027375.1 Macroglossus sobrinus | reverse complement strand
TGTGCACGTGTGTGTGCGTGAGCCTCGGGGTGGGGATGGGATGCAGTAAACACAGCGATGCGTCCCCTGCACACGTGCCACGTGCCGGACGCCCATGCTTCACGGAAATGGCTGCGTCGCATCCTCTCACGCAGTGAAGCAGGGCTGGGGGCCCAGGAAGGATGTGCGTCCTCGTCAGGTGCTAGCAGGTGGCAGTCACCAGGCTCTAACCCATGGACGTCAGAGTCACCTCGCTCCCAAACCCTAGTGTCGACGCAACGAAAACCGTCATATCCCAACCACCTCGGGAAGCGGCTGGGACTTGGGGGCCGACTCCAGCCCGCACCCCAACCCAGGCAGGAAGAAGAGCAGAGGTGGCGAGGCGGTGGCGAGGTGACAGCGAGGCAAGAGGCAGAAGCTCCAGGAGAACCAAAGAAGGCAAAGGGCTTAAATCTACGTGGGGTTTTCCCCTAGACGCCCGAGAGGGTTACTGACCCCTCGCAATTACAGGTGTCACTTCCAACGTGCACGCTGTGCCTCCACCTGCGCAGGACGCTGTTGGAAGCCAGGGTCTGGGTCGCATCCTACTTCGGCCTCGGGAGATAACGGGGTCCCCGTCACTGTGTGCTCAGCCTCTAAGGATGGGGGAGACCCCAGTTAGTATAGAAATGGGAAGGGCAACCCAGGCAGGGGGATGGTCGAAGCTCAGGCTGGGAGACGGGAATGGGCAGCGGGTGTGTGGGGTGTGTGGGGGGCGAGAGGAGCCAGAACTTGCCAGGTTGGGTTTGTGCGGGGGGAAGGTGAGAAGGGGTTGAGGGCAGCCCTGGACCAGCTGGCAGCCTGCGGAGCGACCCACCTCCAGGTGTGACCTTCTCCAGCCCAGAGTGGAGAACAGGGATGAGGGTGAGGGGGTTGACGACATCTGGCAATTCCTTATAATCAGGAAGGGAGGAAAAAAACCCCAACACTAGATGAGGTAAACAGAGCTCCCAGCTGTCGTGTCCAGCCAGGTGAGAACACGCTGCTTAGAGCCTCTGGATTCAAACAACACTCCCGGGTGAGCAGGATGCTGCACAGTCCCCGGGAAGGGCGGGGGACCCCGCCACCACCGTGGCTGAGGCTGGGCCCTGGGCAGGTGACGCACAGGCCAGACGCTCCCCACTGAAGCACCTGGGATGGGTGCTTGGGGCGGGGGGTGGGAGACAGCCTTTTCTCTGCAGTCCCCACCTCCAGTCCTCCCCTTGCTGGTTCTTCCAGAAGCTCTAGAATCCACCAGGAAAACCTGGGGAGGCAGCGACCACCTTCTGGAATGGCCAGGGCCTCTGTCACCTTGGTTCCGGGTCTCTCTTACCTTGTCATCTATGGCTGGTGGTAGGGAGAGGTGGTCGGCCCCTTCTCTGCCTCCCAGCCTCTTGGGCTATTTGCTAATTTTGGCTGGAATTTTGGTGTTAAGTAAAAACATCAGGGATTCCTGGCAAGGACTCAGACAAAATGAGATAAAAAAAAAAAAAAAAACGAGAAGAGTCTCCAGCAGTTCCCCAGCAGTGTAAGCAAACAGCCCAGCTGCAGGTGGCCCCCGGAGGACAGCCCTTGGCAACAGGCAGCCCCAGACCACCTGCCTTTGGCTTGGGAGGCTTCCCCCGCCTGCGCTTCACGCTGGAGATTCTGATCCGGCGCCCAGATCACCGCTAGACGTTTCCAACCGAACGGAGACACTTCGAACTCACAGGGCAGAGCCCAACAGGTCTAGATGTCCACTTCGTTCTCTCACTTCGCGGCTGGCACGCCCGTCCCCGTGAAGACGGGAACCAGACACGGGGGAGGCCCTCACCTCGCCTCCCCAGACGCCAAAGAACCGCCCACGGCCTCTCGCTTCCTCCGTTCAAGGCTCTTGTTCTCAACTGTCCTCCTGCCTCCATCCTGCCCATCCCCATCCATCCCTGACCCAGCCACCCGCGGAATCCACCCGCACCGCAAGGCCCATCACGGGCCCCGCCCCCGTTCTCCTGCAAGGCCGGGGAGAAAACAGCTGGAAACCAACCCCTGCGGGGCAGTGGCCTCCCAGGGGGAAGTGGTAGCACAGATGCTGTCCATGGGGACAGGGACGTAAATCTCTGTCCTGCCCCTCTTCCTCGCAGGAAGGGGTGGGGACGATAGGTGACAGCCGAATTTATGGCTCCTACTGAGAGGAAAGTGAACAGATGTGAGGAGGCACATTGTGTGAAGCTGGAAAAAGGAGTCTCAACACATCACCTTAGAAATACATGTTTTTCCATCTCCGACTGAGGCGGTGCTCCAACCCCACCCCCACCCCCCGCCTCACCGCCAGCAGCACCACTGCGCCCCCAGCCCCCCACCCCTCCGCACCCCGGCCTGTGGTCTCCAATATCCTCCTCCATGAACAGGAATGAAGATTCCATGGAGGGCACAGCTGATTCCATATCTTGAGGCAGGAAAAAAAAAAGAAAGAAAGAAATCAGGATGGGACTGGAATATCTTGTTGTTGCCAGAAAGCAGGAATGCCTTCGAGAATGTCAGGGGCAGCGCTGTGAGGACAAGGGAGTCAAACCTCGGGGCTCCCCGCCAAGCCCTGACAATCTGGGCATTAATTAGAACAGGTTGAGCCAGGGAAAGAATGTGAGTTCATTACAACGCTCAGAAAGCTTTCTCGTGTACGGAGTGGTTAGGAGACCAAAAAGGAGGGTGAATGTCATGGGATACGTCAATATAAGCAGGGCATTTCATATGAACAGGTGTTTTGTTCCTTTTATTAATTCTGGACCCGTTCACCAAGGATGGATAGGTGTTCGTTTCTCTTTGGGAAAGCAGGAAAGAAGAAACGTAGGGAACGCTGAGTCGACCCATCTGTTGGGGAGAAAGCAGGCACTGTGACAGGGCAGGACATCTCAGCCCTGGGGTCGCACGGGACAGCCGAGTAAAGCAGAGTCTGGCGGTATCCCCAGTGGTCCCCGAGAGGAGCAGCAGCTGCAGACCTGGGGCCTCCTCCCTCCGGGGATGAGACTTCGAGATGGGCCCCGGAAGTTACAGCACACCACAGCAAGGAGACCCCCATTTTTAACGATGTTAGGAGATCAGGTCCATAGTTATGACAATAGATCACGGGACACTGCCTGAGCAAGATGCAAATGCTTCTAGTGTCCGATGGGGGCTGAATTCAAAGCTGCAAAACGGAAAACTTTCCCGAAGGAGAGGCTTTAAGAAAAGTCTTGCTGAAGCAACATCTACAGTTGAATGATAAGACGGAAGCTCCCATCACGTGACCTCTCCTCCGTGGACTCGGCGCCCGGGGCTCACATCCGGATCCGGAACCGCCCGGACTGTACGATTCCAGGACCTGAGGTGCTTCCTTTGCTTCTCCTTTCGGTCTGGTAAGACTGTTAAAACCCATAGTTGGGTAAAAATAGTATTTGGTGAATCACTGAAATCCTAGGAAGGTGTCAAAACTGGCACCGGGAAAGGTGTGGAATTCGGGATGAGAAACCAGTGCAGACCCACAGTCTTAGCGCTTTTAGGACAGGTTCTGACGCGAGGCTGTTAAACGGCCTGGGAACCAATGGCATGGGACATATTTAATGCACGTGGAGTTTTTAAGAGGAACTGCCGTATTGAATTCGTGAACTGAATGAAATGTCTGGAGGTGTTTGTGAGTTTGCCATCGATGTTCAAAGTTGGTGAAAATCCAATTTGCTAATAAACTCATGACTTTTTTTAAAAAAAGATTTAATTTCTTTAGAACAGTTTGAAGTTCACAGTAGAACTGAGTGGAAAGTGGGGAGTTCCCACACACCCCCGTTCCCCAGCCCCAGCGCCCGCCCCCCACCATCGACGCCCCTCGCCAGAGTGGTCCATGTTACATCGTAAATCGCCCAGAGCCCAGGGTTCACGCTGTGGTTCACCCTTGCTGTTTGCACAGTCTGTGTTCTGACATGCGTCCGATGACATGTACCCGCCATTACAGCATCATACAGAACAGTTTCGCTGTCCCCCAAACCCTTCCTCACAGTGTTGCCTTTTCCACAACGTCAGGTAGTTGGAATCATACAGGATCACGCAGCCTTTCGCTTAGTGAGATGCATCAAGGCGTCCTCCATGTCGTGTCTGTCGTGGCTGGGTAGCTCGCTTCTTTGTCGCGCTGATACTCCATCGTCTGGATGGATGGATGGACCACCATTTATCCATCCGTTCACCTAACCGAAGGACATCTCGGTTGTTTCCAAGTTTTGACAATTATAAATAAGGCTGCATATCCATCCACGTGCAGGTTTTTGTGTGGATTTAAGTTTTCAGTTACTTTGGGTAGAAAGCAAGGGGGTAGGTTCAGAGCGTTAAGGACAGTCGCGGTGCCATCAGGTGGAGGGTGATGTTGTTGTTGAAACTGGAGAGTAAACTCTGCAGAGCATCCTTGGACGGTGAGGTGAGATGAGGCAAGGGACAGCCAGGGCGGGGCCTGCCGTGACACAGGGACTCATAGAGGAGCGCCCTCAGGAGCGCCGGGGCCTGAAGCTGCCTGCGTGGCAGCAGCTGTGGCCTGCTGTCCTCTCGGTCAGGGTGGAGGGACCAACCGCACTGTGCGAACAGGTCCCCAGGCCCCTGGGATGGTGCCACAGGGTCAAGGCCAGGTCTGGGCCTCGCTGCCGGCTGACTGCGGCTGCCGCCAGCCAGGGCCACCTTCTGGCTCCTCGGACGTGTTGGCAGGACTGGAAACGGCGGCCTGAATTCAACATGTAAACTGAGGGACAAATCCTCAGGGCTGCAGAGAGAAGAGCTGCTCTCGGGGCTTTCGCCAGAGTCCCCAGGGCCCAAAGGTGACACAGTCTCAGGGTGTGTACGTCTCACTCCTGCCCTCGGCTCCATCCACTCTTGGTGGGGTGGCAGCAGGGGTGGCAGCAGAACAGAAAAGGGGAACCAGCCCCGAGGTGGCTCTGCCGCCCGTCTGCTCAGGGAGCCGTGGGCCGCCAAGGCCGGTGACGAGAACCGCGCTGGCCGAGGACGTTCCCTGATGCTGTTTCTTATGCTCTCAGAGCAGCGCCCCATCGCAAACCCTGTTTGCTTTAGAATTCCAAATGCCACAGGGAAACGCTTACTGACGATTACTGTGAAACGGGCGACCTTCCTGGCGGCGGCAGGTCGCCGTCCCCGTCGCCAGCAGGAGACTGCTCGGAACGAAGAGGAAGGCCGGGAACCAGCACGGGCACGTGTCCCCACGCCCCGGCCCGTCGGAGGCCCTGCCCAGCTGCCCGTCCGCACCCCGGGCCTCCCGGCTGGGGCGTGCGCTTCGGCCGCCTCACCTCTCCGGGGTCAGATCTTCCTGAGCGGCCGAGACTTCCTTTCCTGGAAAGCTGGGCGTCTGTTTCTCCCGCGCCTCCGGTGCCCATGGCAAGCCTGCCATCGCCGCTCCCAGCTGCTCTGCGGGAGCCGCGCCAGGGCGGCTGGCCTGGCAGCCTGCGGAGGCCCCTGCTCCAGAGACTCCGCCTGTGGGCCAGGTGAGTCTGCCAGGGGCCCGGGAACGCTCTGAGGGAGGAAAACTACCAAATGGCTTTACGGGGTCCCGCCGGACCCTCATTGTCCTCGTCATTCTGGCCTGAGAAACTCAAGCATCACATGTCTCCTTGTGTCTGCTTTTCTCCCCTTCTACTTGTGACTGACGTAGGTGCTGAAAAAGGTTGCAGTCCTGCCACCTCCCCCTAAACGAGCCGTGGCCTCAAGGCACAGCGGTGGAACCCCCTTGATGGCTGTGGGCGCGCTGTCCTCCCCCCGAGCTTGCGTGCCTCCTGACACAGGTTACAGCCCTGCACAGCCCCTCACTGGTGGGGCCAGGATTCGAACCCGAATCTTTCAGACTTGGGGAGTGTAACACTGCCCTCCTGTGACTGGTATAAAGGCACTCTGATTTTCAAGTTCAAGTCTAACCTGAACTAGTCTTTGGACCACAGACAAACCTTACAATGTCAGCCTCTTTTTAAGAAAGGAGGACCATGCATCCCTGTAACATTGCTATCAACGCGTTGTCGGAAAGTTAAACTAGACGTGACGTTTACCAGCTACCGACAGATCCTGAATTGCTTTTGCTTCGTCCCACCTCTACTTACCCGGCGAGTGTTATGTTCAACCCTCTGAAACCAGTAAAATACCAGCAATTTCATGTGGTTCAGGCTAACACCGGATGCTGCAACTGGAAAGACCGTACCTCTCCCGCCAGCCCCAACCAACAATCCCTCTTGTCCACATTTGACCCTCACGTCAAGGTTCCGCTTAAATAATGTCACCTCCTCCAGGAAGCCTCTGCTGAATTCCCGTCCGGAAAGCATCTTTCCCCAGCTCGCACAGCACCTTATCCGCACCTCGTCTCCGTCTTCCAGGCATCGTGGTTGTTTGACTATCCACGTGCATTGCACACACTTTCTTGCTGAAGGGACCACGTCTAACGTGCCCTTGACCCTCGACACGACATCTGGCACGTTGCAGGTGCTTGCTGAGCTCAGCTGCGTGACTTCCTGCTCTGTGTCGGGGCAGGGAGGCCGTGGAAGGCCTCGTGGGCCATGTGGGGACTGGGAGTGAGCTCCGGAACGAGAGGAGAGGATGGTGCTGAGCAGGTTGGGGAGCCCCCTCCCCTAGGCCCCCCAGGGCATAGAGCCCAGTGGGGAGCCAGTTCTATCAATATGGAAGCAAGATAGTGGGGGGCCTGGTGGAGAGGAAGGAGAAACGAAGAGACATCCAGAAGCTAAATGGGGGAGGCTCGGTAAGGACCTGGATGGGGTCAGGGAAGGCAGCCAGCGGGAGAACCAGCACACGAAACAGCATCCTGGAGACGAAATTGTAGGAGAGGAGACGGAAGGCTCCGGAAAGAACCCCAGATCTACATACTAACGAGAGTCAGTGGCCGGAAGGCACGTGAGACTTCCACGGAGGCAGGCCCAAACACAATTCGCGTAGAAGAGAAGGGTGGTATTTTTAGATACTCTGCTAGACCCCAGCCGAAGCGTCACCCTGGGTGACGGTTGGGTGGTAGGGAGCCCCCTGCAGTGGCCATAACACATAAACACGTGGAGCCTCGGGCTCTACGGCTGGTCATCAGCACCGAGGATGCTGGTAGCCACGGCGCCAGGATAACTTCGGGTACCGGCAAGAAGGGGTTATAAGCTCCTGGGGCAGGCCTTCACCTTCTTAGGGAAAGGAGGTGAGCAGGGAAAAGAGAGCCCCCGATTCACGTTAGAGCTTTGAGTCCAAGAACTGTACACATGGACAAGCTGCCAAATCTCTAAATATAGCCCAGTGACCTCATGTTTGCATATGCGGTGGAATAAAAAGCACTTCTATTCCTCTCGGATGACAGCGTCTTGGGCTTGTACGGGTGCCTCCTGAGGTGTTAGTGCGACCAAGAGCTGCAGTCAATATTTCAACCACTTAAAGTCACTGCAACAGGCACGTTAAATGCGCTCGAGGACAATTATTTACCTCCTTGCAATTCAGACCCTCAGGTGTGCTCCCGAGTGCCGAGTGCGAGAGTGCCAGCAGGCAGCAACCCCTCCGCCCTCACAGATGCTGGGCGGGGGCCTGGCCGGGATCCGGAGGGAGCAGCGTGTATTCTGTGGTGATCCAGCGTTTGGTTTTGGCCTCTTTATCCGCACATGAGCCTCATCTGTTCTGCGTTTTCTCTTTGGCCACAGAGAGCACATCCAGAGTCCCGGTGGAGAACGCTGGAAATTCTTCTGAAAGCCCTTTTTAGGGGACGCCCAGGGAAAGGGCAAATGCAGCCTGGCTCCTTTTATGGCCGAATCTCGCAGGGAGGGCGGGCGGGAGGCTGGAGGAGGGAATGGATATCTGTTCTCCTGAAATCTGTGGATCCTGAGTGTTCCTTGGCCCGAAGAGAGAGGGTCAGAGAGTTGATTCTAAAACCGGGGGCCCTCTCAGTGACGCCTGGGGCGACAGGACCACCCAGCACCGCCGACCCCGGCCCCCGGCTTGCCTGCGGCCCCTCTGGAGTCTGCGCCCCTGCCCTGTCGGGCATAAATCAAGCAGCAGGCTAGCCTGGAACCATGACGAGCGCCTTGGCAGCCTCCTGCTGGAAGAGACAGGGGGAGGGGGGGTTGCGGGGGGGAGAGGGAGGCTGAAGTCACCAGGCCTGGGCGGCAAGGGCGCCAGAATCCAGCATTCCTGGAGCTGGCCCCGGCGGCTCAGACGGGGGCTGCCAGGGGTCTTCCCTGGGGGCAGCCCCGCCGCTCCGTGCCCAGATGAAGGGGGAGTTCGGGTGTCTGTCGAGAACATTCTTCAGAAATTCTTAGACACGCACAACCCTGAGCCCTGACCGTGAGCATGGAGACAGGGGCTCGGGGAGAGTCTGGTCTCGGCTGGGATGGGCCTTGGAACAGCCACAGGTTTGAGTGTCGCAGGGACCTCTCCTGGGGGTGGTGTGTGACATCCTGCTGGGGACCCTGCTGAAGGGCGCCGCCACCCCTGGTTTTGGGCCTGCTCAGTGCCGAGGCAGTCGGTGTCCCCCTTTTTTCCCAAGTCCCACCAGTTCCCCTGTCCCTGTCCCCTCGGTTCACTTCCAGCAGGTCAGGACCCCGCTGGAGCGACTCTAACGCCGCCTGCTCTGCCCTCCCCACCGGGCTCTGCCCAGCGGGCCAGGCCAGGGTCCTGGGCGTGGCCCTCCTGCCTGCGCTGCCCGCTGTCCACTGGGCCCCGATACGCCGCAGGGCCTGGCACAGCAAGTGCCCGGGCGCCGTGCCCCGCCCCACGCCCGGCTCAGGTCAGGCTTCAGGGTCACGAAGAGATCATTCCAGGTGCTTGCAGGCGGCGAGGGCTGCAGGGGGGAGCTCTGGTGGTGGCCGGCCTCGGCTGTGACAGGCCCTGAGCACACGGGTCTCGGAAGGGCTGCTGCCTCCCCAAGACTGTTAGGCACGTAAAATACCATGCCTCTCCCTGAAACATCAACACTTAAAGGCATTTTTTAATTAAAAAAGTCTTTCATTTAAGGGAAGCTGCCCTATGAGACCCTCGCTGCGAGAAGATGCCACGTGACGGCCACCCGTTCTCCTCTGGTCCCCCGAAGCCCCTCCCCGGCTCGCGGCGTCACCCCCGGGCCCCCCCTGCCTGCGGCATCAGTCCTCTGGGCTCCTGCGGGAGCCATCAGCTCCCCTCGTGGCAGGGGCAGATCCCCAAGTCCGGCGCCCGTCCAGGGGTTTCCTGTCCCCAGAAGCCACAGTAATGCAAATCCATTTTTCTTTGGGAGAAAATAAAACTCGCAAGTGACATCGACTGAAAAAATGTTCTTTCGGAGCAAGTTATTTCCATTTCAAGCTGAGCACATGACAGCTGGTGACTTTTAATGGAAAGTAGAATTTGCTGGGCTGAATCCGTATCAAACCACTTGAGATTTTGTGTTTTTAATTTTCCGTTTTGGAGACAGGCGGTGCTTTGGCGTCCAGAAGAGCAGAAGAGGAACGGAAAGGTCTGGTCTTGTCTCTGATTAAGGCCTGTGGCCTTAAAAGACCTGGGCGATCAGCAGGATCCTGTTCCAGTATCGAGGTGCATTAACTTCTTCACCTTTGACCTGAAACTCAGAAAGCTTCTTAGAAAAACAAGCCTCGTGGCCTCACCGTTCGTTCAGGCTCCAAAAACTGTTCACGTGGACCGAACACGCGCCACCGTCTCCCCACTTAATGGAGAGTATCTGGGGCGAAGGAAGCTGGGGGTATTTGCTGTAGAATAAGTGTCTGTGTCCTTCCCGAGTTCCCACCTCGAAACCCGAACTCCAGAGGGGATGGCAGCTGGAGGAGCGGCCTGCGGGAGACGGGGTTGAGATACGGTCACGAGGGTGCGGCCCCCGGGATGAAATCAGTGGCCTTTTCAGAAGAGGACACGACCAGAGCACGCTCGCCCCCATCCCCACCACCACGGAGACACACGGCAGGAACACGGCTGCCTGTCACTCTGGGCCGTCCTCTTTTTGGATGTGTCTCCTCCAGCAAGGGAAGCAAAAAAAAAAAAAAAAAAGTAAACAACGGGACCACATCCGACCGAAAAGGTTTTGCACAGAGAAGGAAACCGTCGGCACAATGAAAAGACAACCTCCTGGATGGGAGATGACATTTGCCACTGATACATCCGATAAGGGGTTAATATCAACACTACATAAGCAACTCATGCAACTTAACGCCCCCCCCCCCCCAACCAACAATCCAATTAAAAAGGGCAGGGGAACCGAGCTGAAGAGAATTGTCCTCTCCAAAGAGGACACTTAAGAGACCCAAGCGGTCCGGCTCTCACTGACTTTCCCACCTTCACGTGCGGCCACGTCTCAGTGTGAACTCGTCCCAGCCTCAGCCGCGTGCTCCCAGCTCTCGTTTCCAGCTCTCTGGGCCTCGCTCCCCTCCACACGTGAACCTTGCTCCTTCCTTCCCACCTGCCCCGTCCGGGACCATCTGTGCCAACGGCACCAGGTCCTGCGTCTGCAGTGAGGCTGTGGAGCTCCAGGGAGCGGGGCCCAGGGGAGGCTGTGGCCTGGCACGGCCGTCGGGGAAAAAATAAAATTACATTTGCATGTTGACAGCGTGTAAATTTCTTCGGCTAGAAACTGTCATTAGCAAGAGTCATTAAACCAGGAAGCTGCTGGGGTGTTCTTTCAGTCACGTAATAAATCACAGCATTTGCAGCGCCTTTGGGCGGCTGGGCGCTGGGCACCAAAACTGCAAGTTACGGCTGCAAAGCCGGGGGCCACCAGGCTGCGGAACGGGCCCATCGGTTTGGGTCCCGAGTGACCAGGCAAATTCCTCAACCTCTCTGACTTTTCCTGTTGTAATCTGGAAAGAGTTATCCCTCCCTCCTGGGGCTGTTCTAGGAATAAGTGAGATATTGTGTATGAAATGAGTAACATTATATCACCAAGGCATCAGCGATCATGTGAACGGACCAGGGACGGCAGGCAGCCAGCTGCCGCGGCCGCCTCACCTTTGCCCGGGGGCGGGGGTCTGGCTTGCAGGTGCAGGGTCGCGGTGATGGGGAGCCAGTTGCCCCCAGGCGGGAAAACGTGTCTTTTCTTCCCAGCCGACCTCCCCGGTCTGACCTCACTGCTGGATGGTGACCGCTCACCAGGCCCTTGCCCGTTCCCAGCTGCTCCTTCTCAGCTCTCGTGTTCCCTCGAGACCGCGAGCGTCCCCGGACAGAGACCGCCCGCCACTCTGCAGGCCCTGGTGCAGAGCAGGAGTTCAGCATACACCGGTCTTTACAGGACATCCCCCGGTACACACGTCCCAAGAATAAAACCAAAGATTTCTTCCTAGACGGACGTGCTAACCAGCAAATGGATCATTAAGATGTCGCAAGGACGGTCACTGGCAAAGGTCCACGGGGCTGCTCTCCTCAAGCTCCGCGGAGGTGCAGAGGGTTACGGTTTTGACAGCAATCCCACAGCTCAGGGCAGATGGAAGAACAACAAGTACAAACGAGAACTGGAGTCCAGCGAGGCTCTTGGCTTTGTTTGGCAGCTGTTTACCGGATACCATAGTAGCACGTCCCGCCCGGGGTGGCGTGTGAGAGAGACGCCTGCGCGAGCC
Source organism: Macroglossus sobrinus (assembly GCA_004027375.1). NCBI lineage: Eukaryota > Metazoa > Chordata > Mammalia > Chiroptera > Pteropodidae > Macroglossus > Macroglossus sobrinus. The sequence continues at coordinate 237,353 of PVKZ01002242.1, read as the reverse complement.
GGGCGGGGAGGATGGAAACGTTTGAGAGCAAGAGCCTGAGTATTTCAAGACACATCAAAACAAAAGCGACGAGGCAAACAATCTGGCCGTGGCAGCTCATGAGGCTTCAGGCCCTCTCGAGGAGCTGGCTGTGCTAGGGCGGGCGGGGAGAGGGGGCCCCGAGGGGGGCGGGGCTGAGGGCTGGCTGCGGACCCCGCGCTGACCCCGAGGAGGAGGCAGCGGCCTGCAGGCCTCCCCATTGACTCGAGAAGCAGCAGGGGCCCACGCCGGTTCCCCAAGTCAAGGGACAGACTGTTCCCTTGGCTGCTGACGGGCGCCAGGGCAGACGCCGCCCTGGGACTTCTGGCCAGGGTGCCAGGGCCTTGCCGGGGCACCCCAGGCTCTGGTTTGGGGGGACTACATCTTTACGGCTTGTGGGCGTTACATTTCCTCCTTTTCAAAAAAGAAAAAAACAAAACACAAAACCCCACAAAGCATCGGTGTTTCTTTTGAGACGGTGAATACCACGTGGTTGTACTTGTAGCAGAAATCTTGAGATTTCGCTATTATTTTTTCTTGCTACATCCTTCCTTCCCAGTGCATGTCTTAAACGTGGCCTGCCTTCTCCTTTCTTCTTCCTTTTCTCCTTTCTATCCCTTCTCACCTCTTTACTTTCTCTTCCCTTAAAAAAATATATTATTCTACACCGGAAGTCCAGAAGTGGGGCTCTTCTAGGGTCGGGTGAAGTCAGCAGCACCAAGCGGTCGCTAAGGCCCTGGGCTCACTCCATCGTCCCCTCCTGCCCCGTGAGACAGCTTTGCTTTCACACCAGCTCCCCTCCTGGTCACAAAACGGGAGCCTCGGTTCCAGGCAGCACCTTGCAACACCCAGGTTGGTGCAGGAAATGGGTAGACCATAGGGAGTGGTGGGGACCACGGCGAACTGGAGTGAATGGCCCCACCTAAGGCACTCAGAGCAATGTTTCCTGTCGCTTCTAAATAGAAGTGCATTGCTGGGAGCAGCTGCAGCGGCCACTGCTCGCATCGTGCAGAGGTCAGCACTGAGCCGCCCCGGCTCAGGGAAGGCGAGGGCTCCTTCGCCCCGGCCTCGCCGCGCCACAGCGGCTGGGGACTTTGCTGCTGCCGAGCCCAGCGCTCGGCCTCCTCTGCAAGACCGCACTCTTCCAAGACTTGGGGTGATGTTCCCTCGTTTCTTGCCCTCCCAGCGCACAGAAGCATGTTCCCAGGGGCGCCCGTCCCATTCCCGGGGTGAAGCTGCGTACTCACCGCGCAGGATGGGCCCAGTGCTTCCTTCCACCCCACGTTCTAACTTCCATGGTCCTCAGTGTGGTCTGCACACCAGAGCTTCAGCGTCACCGGGGCCTTATTAGAAATGTACATTTTTAGGCTCCGTCTCAGATCTGCTGAATCAGAAACTCTGGCGGGGGGGGGGGAGTGGGGGTGGCAACCTGGTGTCCCCGATCGTTTGAAAACCACTGTCCCAAAATCTCTGTAATGTTTAGAGACCAACAATATAAATATTATTGTCTTTCAACCCTGGCTACACATTTACTTCATCTGCGGAGCTTTACAAAATTATTAATGCCTGGATCCTTCCTCTACCATTTTTATATAATTGATCTGTCATGCACTGGAATTTCTAAGTGTCTTGGGTGATCCCAACTGGCAGCCAAGGCTGAGAACCACTGATCTAAGTAAGCATGGAGACAATCTCACTGTAAATGACTAAGTAGAAGACTAAAAGTGAGATATATACACTGAGCCAAAAAAACAAAAAACAAAAAAAACAACGTCTTAACATGGAACTGTAAAAAGTAAAAGTAAAAGGGAAGAAAGAGGGACGGTTTGGGTGAGACACTGTTGTTGCAGATATCCTGCTGCCCTGGCTCAAAGCAGGCTGGAAATCAGAGGCTCTCTGGGAACCATGTTTCTACGGATGTTTCTGCACTGCCGGGGGTCAAGGGGGTCAGGGCTGCGTGGAAAGTCCTCTTCACTCAGCTCGCTATGTTACGAAACACTCTCCTCATGTGACATGTTGTCTTCACTGCCCTTTTTACCTTTTCTGTGGGTTCAAAGGTAAAATAAGCCAGAACTGTAGCAGAGAGCCTCCAGTGTCCACTGGACAGGAGAAAGGACCCTCTTAAAGTCCCTTTAACGCGCAAGGCCTCCGGCCACCAGCCCGCTCGAAGGCGCAAGGGCGGCGAGGGACCGCCTGAGCCATCATGAGAACAGAACACCAGCCTCTTCTTAAAGGAGGGAAAACATGAAACCGGAAGTCAGTCTCCGTTATGTAGGGAATCAGTGTTAATTTAATAAAACCACGGAATCACATACAATGAGATGCCTAAGAGCAGCACATTAGGACTTGGAATGAGACACTGGGCTCTGTTAGCTGGATCACAGAACCAGTGGTCTCAACTCAAATCGCACCAGTCATACTCTGGATTTCTTTAGGTTGTCTATCCCCAAAACCCAGGGAGATTTGACTGCACTCAAAGGTACAGTCATTGACCTCTTTCAAAACAGAAATCCCGACCCCATCCATACCTGTCTGGCGAGGTGGGCTGCCTTGGGTCCTGAACACGGCCGCCCCGCACTTGGTGGCTGGAAGCGGTTTGTCCACTGACCGACGGTAGTCACCACTTCGCGCTCAAGAGGCAAGAAACTCACAGTGAACTCCAGGATTTTCTTCCACACCCGATGGGAAAGAGTCCCGTTTTTACGTTAAAATCTGAGTTTCCAGCAATAAAAACAGCAGCTTCAACAGCTTAATACAGATCCTAAATCTCTAAACCTAAATGGATGAAAAAACTCAGCTTTGAGAATTAGGCTACAACAAAGCAAATCTGGCAATCGTTACCTCTGGGTGAGCCTGGGCTGTGGGCAAGTCAGCCCAAATCAAATCAAATCAAACTTTTGTGTGCACCAGGCACTGTCCTCCGATTGTGGTTCAGCAAATCTGGGGTGGTGGGCAGAAGCCATCATTTCAAACAAGCACCCCAAGTGGGTGAGATATGAGCCTTAATGATCAACGACAGTAAATGGGGGACCTTTTATAGGTGGCTTTTCTTCATGTTTTTCTCGACTGGCCAGTTTGTCTGTAATACATATACCTGGCTTCCTTCTTTATTTGGTTTCCAAGGTACTTCTCAGTTCACTATGACCTAACTAAGCAAAGACCCCTCTCTTGTTCTACCTAAAATCCTCCCATCACCCCTAATCCGATTCTCCATACCCGACTCCAGGCGCAGAAGTGGCAGGCTACAGAGAGTGACAGTGACACCAGCTCTGACACTGACAATGCTTCCCCCACCTGGTGGCTCCACTCTGGGGCCTCAGACCTGTGAGTGATGTTTGGCCTCACGACTCTGGGCTGGGTTCTGCCAGTGCGTACATTTCAGAGATGAGAAACTTAAGGAGGTTAAGTCATCTGCTCAAGACCACGCAGCCAGCGAGCAGTTGCGTGCTGGACGTCATCACTAAGCTCCACATGCACTCACACTCCGGCACGGCCTCACCTGCGTGCCCGACAGTCCAGGTTTTCCTGGTTGCATGTAACTGGTACCATCTGGCTCTTCGTCCTTCCCCAGCATGAGATCTGACAGCTCTCTGATGGCCGACTGTGCCTTTCTCTGCTGGTGAGGCTGAGCATCTTTGCACAGTCGACCCACATGGGTCGTCTTCGATAAGCTGTCTATTCATATGCTTTAGCACCTTTTTCTGTTGAGTAAATTTTCTCACTTGATTTGAAAAATTCCTTTATACTCCTAATATGAATCCTGTTTTATAAACTCCACATAAGTTCCTCCCCATCTATCACCTTATTTACAGCGAATAATGACAACAAAATCATACTAAACAAGCCATTAGAACTAGGTTAAGGAAGTTCAGTAAGGTTTCTGGATATCAGTATTTTCATATAAACTAACAGCGTTCCTACACACAAGTCATAACCACTTAGGAAATGTAGCAGAAAAAAGTCATATTCACAGGAACAAAACTTCCTAGAATAAGTTAATAAAAGATGTATGAAACCAGCAGAGAGAAAACTGTAAAATGTTACTGACGGATATTCAAATCCTAAGTAAATGGAGAGATGTTTCATGTTCATAAATCAGAGGAATACACGTTTCAAAACTGTCAATTCTCAAATTAAACTATAAATCTGAAGCCATTCCAATACAAACATCAACAGTATTTTCACTGAACTTGACACACTGATCAGACGGAAGACAAAAGAGTTACAAACACCTAAGGCAGATGAGAGGAACATTATCATTACCTCGTCAGATACCAAGACTTACCCATCTCTACAGCAACGACGACGACGTGCCACTGGCTCCAGGGCCAGCAACTGACAACATGGGGTAGGGGACCCAGAAACTCAGCATGCGCATACGGGAAACCGATGTTAAGACAAAGGTGGCAGTGTGCGAGGTAAGGACAGGTAGACCCTATCAGAGAGCTGTCACTCTCTTTTGCTTCCAGTACAGGGACAGTGAAAATATTTTCAAAGGCCACAGGAGAAGGGGATTCAGTGGTCCTTGAGGGTTGGTTTCCGTTTGCCCAGACACTGGGCCTTCCTAGAGGCCGGCCTGTGTGGGATTCTGAGACAGCGTATGACCGACACCCCGGCCGATGACGTACATGAGACGCAACATGGGCATTTTTGTATTCCTTCCAATTTAAAGCTCCCCAGGCTGGAAGATGGAGTCTGTTTTCAGAAATGGTAAAATGTGAAAAAAAAAAAAATCATGTCTGAGAATCTACGAAATAAAGATTTGCAAAGAGGGCCGCCTGGGGGACTATCCCTATCACAGCACACACGAGTAGCGGGGACGTGCTGGAAATCTGCACTTGACCTCTACTGCCCATCCTCATCCTGGGAGAGAGAAGAGCAACCGAAGTTGACCCAGACAGAAGCTTCTCCTCACCAAGACCAATGCTGTCGACTATTTTAGAAAGAGGAGCAAAATCAAGTTAGAGGATTTATTTCCGAGTCACTGATCAGATGCACTTCGAAAGTGAACGATAAAAATAAGAGTATGGTAATAAATCATCCCCGTACAACCCATATTTTAAGTCATTTATTGCAATAGAAATAGTTCAGAAAACGGTAAACTCATTTTCAGATGAGCGTAAGCAGACACACTGAAGATCGCACACTCACATTTGCATATCAAACGGGACAGAAAGAGAGAGGGGAAGTAGGTTGCACATCGCTCAGGGAGGTCATAGTGCACTCGAGCGTTTTGTCATCAGAGTACCGCGCGCTGACTGAGATGAAGAATAAAAATGGCTTGTGTTCTCCTCCGCTAGTCATCACCGCAGTTTT